>VXAC01005588.1:1042314-1123297 GCA_013399225.1 Rhipidura dahli | reverse complement strand
CGGGGGGGGGGGGTAGCTGGGCGAATCTGTGAGGGGCGGACGGGGCCGCTCGCCTCGGGCTGGCTCAGGGCACGCCCCGGTGTCGGCGGAGCGGGGTCCTTGTATGGGTGACCCGGGCCTGCTGGCGGAAGGGCTCGGCGGCCCCTTCGGGCCTAAAGGGAGCCCTGAACTGGGGGTCACTCAGCCCCCGGCGGGGTCCCTATGGAGGCTGTTCCTCCTCATTCGGCCGGCCCGTCCTTACGGCTATGGAGTGCGGCGAAAAATCGAGGAAAAGATGAACATTCACCTGCCCGGCGGCCAGAGGGCTTTGCCCCTGGGGACGTCTCCTGGGGTCCCTGGAGGTGGCTGCCCACCCTTCCTCCCCAAAACAGCCTTGCCTGGGGCTTCCCGCTCTCGGGCTGGGAAGGATGATGTATCTGAAGCCATAAATCTTCCTCAGGCCATGAGTAATGTACCTTACGTGCTGCTTGACTAATCTGGCTGCAAAACATCAACAAACTCCCAAGATGGTGCGGGCAGGAAGCTTTTGCAGCGCGTGGGTGACAGATCACTCCTGTCAAAACCAAACTTTTCTCACAGAGCTGCATCTTCTCCTCAGCTATGTGCTACCAGGGGTTGGGGTTGCTGCCACTGGGCCTAGGGATGGATCAGGAATGCCCATGACAAAGGGACTTGGAGTAAGCAGGGATTTGCTGTGAGCCACTGCTGAGGTGTTATTGTGCAAGGAGGCTTATGTAGGAGGTATGTTGTGCTCTCTTTCACACAAGCTGTAAGTAAAAATCAAGTTTAGGTCTGTAATTTGTAAATAGGTAGAAAAATGTCTGGCTGATGGTAGTGTGTCGGGAGTACTGAGTTTAGCGTAGTTTATGCATCCCTTTTCCCATTTAAAAGCAAGGAGGTGATGTATTGGCCCTGGGCTGAGGTACTTGCAGTGCCAGGTCCAGGTGCCCAACTGTTCAACCTGTCAAGATGCCCTGGAGAAGTGTGTGGAAACCTGGCAGTACATAAACAAGGAAATAATCTGCCTCCCATGCTGGAGTTTGTCCACTGCTGCTGTTATGGTGGTTTCAGATTACAGAGTCATTCAGTAGGAAGTCAACAGGCAAGGGTGTGCTGTTGACATGTGAGATTTAAAGCAGATCCATCTTGTGCTCTTGGGCTCAGATCCTGCCACTGCATGGGGCATGTTAACCTGACCCCCTCTTGATTTTGTGCAACCGTGATAAAACATGAGCTTGGATATCCCAAAACAGCTTCTTCCATATTGCCATATTCTGTTCTCAGGTTTTGGTCCCCACAGCAGAAGGCAGCATGGATGGGGTACATGAGCAGCTGAGATGTTCTGCTTTCATGTGTAGGTGGTTCTAAGAAAGCTGCAGCTGGCAGAAGTGTTGGGTTCCCCAAACTGTTGTTTCTGTGAATGTTATCCAGGTGGCAATGCTGCTGCTCTTCCCCTTCCACAGTGTTGTGGTGGTGCCTTCTGCACAGCTCAGATGCCCTGGAAGGGGGAGCTGAGTGTCATGGTGCTCCAAAACTGGGAGAGGTTTCCTCCACCTCTGGGGCCATGTGCAGATGCCAAACCAGGACATCCAGCTGGATCATGCCAGGGGGGATCTGGGTTCTTCCCAGAACTGGGGCTGAAACTCTGACTTGGTCACTTGACTTTTGCATAAGCATATGTCTGCCGTACAGACAGCCAGTGAACAGGGGAAACAAGAAGCCTTGTCCTACAGGTTTCATTCCTTTGCAGGAGACTGTGCTGAATAGCTGTCAGAGGTGTGTTTGGTATGGTGCTATGTTTGGGTTTTGCTTGAGACTAAGCAGTGTAAACACATGGCCTGTACAGGAAGCTTCCTGGCTGTGTAAGGGTCCTCGTGGCTGTCTCAGATGAAGCTTGCCCAGGGGTGCAAGCAGCAGCAGCATATTTTGGCACCTGTCAGAGCTCCAGGGCTGTCTGAGGCACAGCAGCTGAGAGGTGCAGTGAGGTGCCTGGGACCCTACTTTGAGTTTAGGCTGGAGACAGCCACATTTCATCCCTTGTGAGCCACTAGAGGAGTGGGGGCAGCTCTGTTTTGTTCTCCTACATGCATGGCCTGTCTTCTCCCTGCGAGGCATTCTGCAGGTCTGGGCAGCAGCCTGTGTGCTGGGGCCTCTGCTGAGAGGCCCTGGTGGTGCTGCCCTCCCCTGTCACCCTCAGGGATCTCTGCAGCAGCTCCGTGGCTGCCCAGGGGCTTCTCAGTTTCACACTGTGGCTTGGATCTGCTGATCTGAAGGTCTGCAGAATGTGTGGATGTTGATATACAGCCTCTTTACAGATAGCCTTTCATTGCTCTTGAAGGAAATAAGGGGTTACAACTCCCTTCACTAATAGTACAGTTACAGAGAGCCACAGCAGAAGCAGACAATGGCCAGTCTTGGACAAGAGATCCTAGCTGCTAACTTGTGTACTCACTGTTATGCAGGGTCTGGAAAACCATCAGATAAGTCTGAACCCCAGCTAAGCTTTTCCTGTAAGCTTGAAATAGTATTTTGTAGGAATTCTTTTGTTAATAAATATTGAGTGCACATATATGTCCTCAGGGATGTCTAAATATGTCCTTCCGTAGCAGTCTGACTGGCTCAGAGCAATCTGCTACCTACACTAGGAGGATATGGTGTTACTTAAGTGTAGAAGGAGGTTAAAGAGTGGAAAAGAGCATTGCTCAGCAGTGTCCCAGCACTAACTGTGCAATCTGTGTTACCTGCTCCTGTCTTGGGTATCTTGGCTAGCCCAGAGTTGAAGCACCAGAGGTTCCTTTACAAATACCGTTACTGGATGCTAAAACTGTGTACAGACTACTTCTTAAGGGCAGCCTGCAGGGAGGCAGCTTTGGAGGCCACAATAAAAACCTGTGTATTTTCTCTCCTTGCAGGAAACAGAGTGTTCAACAGACTGCAGAAATAAACAGTCTTTGCTTTGTATCATTCACAGCTTTTGTAAAAAAGATGATCACAACAAAGAGAATCTCTTCAACACCATAAACTATGATGTTGCTGCCAAGAAGAGAAAAAAAGACCTGCTGAATAACAAAGCCAAGACTCAATGTAAGACATCTTTTTGGACTTCTTTTTAAACAAAAGTTGCTGCAGAAGAATGGAAAATGCTTCACATCTATTATTTTTGCACACTGCATGAAGAGCCTTCTAGAGTCTTCAAGGGCTTTGCGCCCATGTTTGACCTAAGTAGAAAACTTGGATGCAGTTTAACATGAAGATTTATGCCCCCATTAGTAATCCCTGTTCTGAGGAGTTGTGCTTGTTGTGTTCAGATTTTTGTCATTTGTTTGTCAGAAGGGTAATTTTTTCCTATGGTACATTCAAATGAACCAGTTCCAGTTTTTTCCCCCTGTAGACTTCCTTGTGCACAACAGGCTAAATTTATTTTTCCTTCCCTATGCATGTTGAGCACTAATCTACATTACTGGAGGCTACAAGCCTGAATGTAAGCTTTGATCCTATCTCTGTGTGCGGAGTGCATGAAAAATGAAATAAGATTTCAGCTCGCTCAAAACAATGGAAGGCTTGAAATCTTTCTGTACACACAGCGAGCAGCCAGGGTCTCAGATGGGGCACTGGGGGAGGACCCAGGGGAGCCTGCAGGGACAGCAAAGTCTGTATTGGGCTGATTGCAAGATAGGTACTGGTTACATGTGAAGGCTGCAAATGTAAACATATCCAGAGGAAATGAGTTGCAATTCCCACACTGCTATTAACTCATTGTGCATCCCCCAGGATTTTGGAAACTGTTGCCAAAAGTTGGCCCCTCAGTGCATTCAGTTCTCTGAACAAACAAATGTTACCATGACAGTTTTTGGTTGGATTCTTCTGTGACCTACCATTAACAAGGGCTTGATGCAGGGTCAGCATGCCTGTAACTGAGACTGGGTCTGTCCCTGGACTTACAGTACCAGGCAGGAGTACATTCCATAGCCTCAGTTCATTAATTTACAGGTTGCTCTAGGAGCTCAATATTTTCTTTATGGAAAGGAGTCCAGCAGGATGGGGAGGAGAATTTGTTTTATACTAGCTGTTAAATTGCCAGTGTGTGGTGGAAGTAGGGTCAAAAGCCCATGTGAAAATGGAGTGGGAGAAGGGCTGAGCAGCGTAACTGCTTACAGTACAGGTTCTTCTGCAAACAGAGTTTGTATGTGCTGGGTATTGGGAAGTTATTTTGGGAAATGGATGGGACAACTCCCATTCTTAGGGAAGGGAGGGGCAATTAGAAATCGGAAAATTTTGGTCCCACATAGTTTTTTCTTTTTTAGCAAGTTAGCTGCAAGCATAAGCATGCTCCTCTGAGCCTGACCTCACTGCTAAAAGCTCTCCCTTACATGCCTGGTGTCTCATGACATTTTTGCTCAACTTCAAATTTGACATACAATCCCAAGCCTGTAACCAAGGTAATAAATAGTTAATAAAATCAATAACAACGAAACCTGGCTGTCAGCCACACTTACTGTCTGGGACCAAAGAAGAGGAGGTGCTATGGTATATCTGTGGTTGGCAGATTAAACATTTACAGTCTTGAGCTGTATCAATGAAACAGAAGCCCTTTCTAAGGCTTAGGGCTACAGTCTCAAATGAAACCAAATCTAGTGACTTGCTGAGCTGCTTTGTTTCTATACAGCTTCAAGTGTGGTGGTGTAAACAAAATAATTTAATTTGTACTAAAGGACAGTGCATGTTATGAGCAGAACAGAGATATAGCTCTCTGAGGTGGAAGATTAACGGAGCAAAACGTTTTTGTCCAAACAGATTTCCATCAGGAGAAGTGGATCTATGTTCACAAGGGAAGCACAAAAGAGGTGAGTGCCTCTATAGGTTCTTTGTTCTCTTTTCTACTGATTTTTACAAGCAGTGGAAGATCCTGTGCTGATATAAATCAGCAGAAGCTCTTAAGAGATAAGTGGAGGATCTGGCTTGTGGTCGGAATTTCAGTAATGATTTTAAGCCCCTATCAGGGATCCAGGGCTTGATGTACAAGGCTTTGTACATGTGTTTAAAATATGACTTGTTTGCTTCCCTCATTTAAAAAAAACCAGCCATTTGCAGGCCAAGCCATAATACTGTTCTTGGCTTTCACCCAGTACAGTCCTAACATGGAAAATCATTGGAATTCATCACAACGGCTCGCTTGCACTCAGGGAGAGAAGCGGCTGTACGAGACTGCTCTGAACTCACACTATATATTGAACCCTAGGAATGTGTGGCTCATTCTCACACGTAAATTCATGGGTCATGAGAAGAGCTTGGGTCTCTCTTGGGAAACCATCATAATCTACATTGGGCCATGCCCACTCTTGATGTCAGTGAGTGCAGCTCAGCAGGAGCCAGGCCTGCCTCTTCCAGCTGTAAGCTGCTCCCATGGCTTGTACCCATCAGCTTGCTAAACTGAGTTGCCCTGGGTCACGTCTACCTGGTGCTGTCAGAACTCAAGTCTGCCAAAACATGACCCAGAGTGTTTTTTCTTCTCAGCGCCATGGTTACTGCACCTTGGGAGAAGCCTTCAACCGGCTTGACTTCTCCAGTGCTATCCTGGACTCCAGGCGATTCAACTATGTTGTGAGGGTGAGTCAAAGTCCAGGGTTTATTTTGCTGTGATGGTGGTGGAGATTCTAAACTGAGCACCAGTTGGATAATGGGAAGCACTGGCAAAGAAGAGATGTCTGAGCATGCAGGTGGGTGTGTTGGACTTTGCTGTATGAAGTAATTCAAGGAAGTTGTGTGTGTGAATAGATGCCCAAAACCTTGTCTTTAGTCTGTTAAAATGGAAAGGGAGGAAAGCGGTGATAATGTAGATGATGAGCTGTCCTTACCCTAGCATTCCTACTGCTTATCAGTTGTGTCATTCACTTTTTGAAACCCAGAAAACTTGGTTTCTAGTTCCTGAGTTTTCAGCTCAGCTTCTGAAAAAGAACATGGGCTCTCTGCAGAGGCCATAGGGCAGTGGGGACCTCTTTGCACAGGAAGTTGCAGTCTGAGGTCTGTGGAGCTTTGTTTCCATTGAGGTGATACAGGAGAGACTCAGGAGAGCTGAGCATTTTGGGAATGAGGGGATGGGCAGAACCTCTTGGTGGCATTGAACTTAACTTCTCTGTTGAGGATCATTGTTACTCTTAATCCTTTGTGACTGGCAGTGGTTTCTGTGGGTGAAACATTTAAGTCCTGACACCATTAGGTGGTAGGAAGGAGTCATAAGCCTGAAGTACCACATGCTCTGGCTTTGCGTAATAGGTCAGGGCTTCTCTTTTGTCTTGGGGTGGCCAAGGCAGGTGGTACAGGCCTGAGGATGCTTGTATGTTTATCTGCATGTGATCTGCAAATCAATCTTGAATTTCAGAATGCTTAGTAAGGTTTGGAATTCAATAAGCTTTAAAAAAACCCGTTATTAACTTGAGGCTGTTTACGAACAGCTCCTTTTCATGTCTTGTGAGCAGCTGATCACTGATGAGGCAACAGCTGTTCAGGTTTTAGGTTCTGGTGCAAGCAGCAGTGGTATTGCTTTCCCTTTGAGTCAAGTGTCATGAGAAGTGTTTAAGGAAGAAATTATATGAGAAAGTTCACCTTGATTTGTTCACTTAGGTTGTCTAGGTGGCAAGTCACCTCTGAAAACCTGTCACCCTGGGAAATGTACAAGCATTGGGGATGATGACCCACTGGCTGTGTAGGAAGGGCAGTTACTTGGATGTCTCACTGCAGGATTGGTGACAGGGAGTGGGAATTCTCATGGAGGCAAAGCAGGATCCAAGTCCATGTAGATGCAGGCTGTCCTAGCTCTGCTGATCTTGGGAAAACTTGTTTTCCTGATCGTGCAGAGGTGATCACCAGTGCCGAGGTAGTTGGTGTTTCCTGACACTGGAGATACGTCTGTATATATATATCTACACACACTCAGCTGTGTCATCTTCAGGGGGATTACTGGGGAAGGAACTGTTCATGCCAAGGCCATAACCCTTTAGTCAAATATAAAGAAGGAATGTAAAATAAAACTTGTTTAGTGCTGCAGATATTCCTTTGGCAGACTTTCTTAGGCAGTGAAGAACTCCAAAGACCTCTGCTAAGCATGGCCTTGGGTCATGCTGCGCCACGTGATGGGCTTCTGCTGCTTGACCCAATGTGATAGGTGTCTCATATGGGACTGAAATGGTTGAGTAGAAGTCCCACTAAATTTTTTGAAGAGCAAACTTAAACTTTAGTGAAGTCAGTGTGGTCTGGTGGGGGAGCTCAGGCTGACCTTCTTCCTTCTTTTTCTCATGAGGACTTCACTCACAGCAGATTTGGGAAGCTTTTATCAAAAACAGCAGTTTTGAAAGCTATGGAAGCTGATATGTATCCTTGTTTTTACAAATTACTTCTCTCCTAGCTTTTAAGAATAGCTTTTCCCCAGTAGTTTTACAGATACAGCACTACCAAGAAGTATGAAGCTTTCTAATTGAGGTTGACTTGTGGTTTGGCAGTTTAAAGAAGATATTAAACCTGGTACCATGGATCAAACTGTAAAATTGACTTCTTAAAATGAAAGGCTTGTATCGGCCAAGTCTCCAGTGGATAGTAGTTCATAAAATGCCTTATATGCCAGATTTATTCATGAAAAGCACTGCCTAGATGTGGGTCATGTTTATGGTCCTTTGAAAGTCGCAGGCCTCCTAGAGCACACAGATGAGCAATCTGTCACATGGAAAATGCCTTGAATGTTGGCAGGCATAATATTTTTCCCTTCCTTCCCTCTCCTTATTCTCTCTAGTTCCACTCATTGCTCAGAGTATCTGATATTCTGATATTAATGTCACACTACTTAATTCATCAAGCAAATGCTTTACAAGGAGGGGAGTTTGGAATTGAAGGCTGGGAAAGAATATGATGATGTCGCTAGGAGAAGAAAGGAGAAAAACAGCTGCAGGTGTGAGGTTACCCTCAAGTTTGTCCTGTAGAGAAATAAACTGCATCACTTGCTGGTAGCAAAATGGGCTTTTCAGGTTTAACATGAACTTACCTTTCTGAATTTCTCTAAATTTAAGTGAACAGTGCTTAAGTGTCTTCAGTGCTTGCTTTCTTGTCATGGAAGTTTCTGCTTTAGATACACCCAAACTAAGTTCTTGGAGTTTCTAATGATGCACACATAAAATGGGCACCTCATTCAAATGAGGTGGAGGTATTGGCCAAGAAGCTTGGCAGGTAATTTTTATGGGCGAAAGCCATCAGCTGGAGCCAGTGACTCCATGTAACTGGAGCAGAAGAAATTTTCCTCCAGTATCAATCTTGTCTTGATGGTCTGCTGGTACAGCTCTGGAAATGCCAGGTTATAAATATTGGTGCCATGACTTGGTCCTTGCTGATCCTTCAAATCTGTGCATCTGCCCACATGTTACAGAACAATCAGTGTTCCCTTTTTAGGGTAATAAGAAAGTGTTTGATTGACCCAGAGGACCCAAACTGTTGCTGGTCTGAAGCAGCCCTGTTTTCTCTGATCTTAGAGATTTAATGAAAAGACTGGAAGCATTCTGTAAGCATAATTAATGGGAGCACAGACAAAGGTGCCTGCAGCCCAGAAGTTGGTCATTCTCCTTCAGGAACACTGTGTTCAGATGACAGGTTTTGCAGGCTGCTTCTTTAGAAAGAGATTTCTCATATAGTGGTTGAATAGTCCAAAGGGAAGATGCTGTTTCTGATCATAAAAGCTTAGGTCAGGTTGAGCTGCCTGGGCACAGCTTTTCAGGAATAACATGATCCAGGTTGTGTGCAGCCTTCTAAAGTAGTCTCTTAAATTTGCTTCTTAAGTTTTAGTAGCAGTTAGCTCCAGGAGTCCTGGATTTATGCTGTCCTAAAAGAATATCAGCTGGATGCTGTCTCATGGAGATCTGTCAGCACCTGCACTGTAAATCATTATAACTCGCCTTGCTCTTGCTCCACCTGTCAGCTGACAACCAGTGTGACATTTTAGCCACAGAAACTGAAGGGCTGTGAGAGCAAGGTGGGGCTGGAAGAGGAATTTTTCATTGTGATACTTTTCTCTGAGTAGTCCAAGTGTGAGGAGTCACATCCCCAACCATCAGGAGCTTACGGATCCCCAAACAGTGCAGTTCAGGTTTCATATAGCTGGCTTGAGGTATTCAGCTGGGAATTTACACTTCAGTAGTTTAAGACCTGTGATTTTAACCTACAGAGCATTTTAATCTACTACAGAGCATTTCCCTCTTTGAGTCAAGGTTGTACTGTCCTGCTCAGCACAGCAGGACTGCTGAAGATTTTTTGGCTCTCTGTGCTGTAAGCCCCAGCAGTGGTTATTTGGGGTGTGGATTGCCTGCACACCCCTGTGTTGAACCAATACTGTGGCCAAAGTGCCATCTGGTTGTAGCAGGTCTAAGCAATGCTGCACACAGTAGTCATGGGTGCCCAGCAGTGTTTTCATGGCCCTGAAACAGGGGCCCTAGTTCCCTGCCACATGGCACTGTTTTGTTTGCTATTTTTTAACTTGTGCTTATGGGAAGAGAAGGATCTGCTCTGCTGCTGAAGCTGAGAGGCTTCATTGCACTGCTTGCTCCAGACTGATGGCTGGTGATTTGAGCAGGAGTCCCACTGTGCTCAGGAAGTGAGCAGGTTACAGCCTGGCTGTGGAAGATGCTGCTTTCTGCTAGCTTTGCAGAGGCTCTGGGATAGCCCACTGCATCTATGCCCTGCCTTTTCTCTGTAGTTCTGGCAGACCTCTGATTAGCAAACAAAGTAGGGGTAGGAGTGTGGGAAGGTTTGGTTTTGTGTTTTTTTTTTTTTTTTTAGTGGAGCTACCAGGTCATCTTTCTCAACTTCTGAGGAGTTGGAAGAGTGAATTTGGATCTAATAACCTGTTTTCTAGAGGTGTTGCAGACTTCCCAGCTCCAGTTAAAATCAGCTAGAATGCAATTACTTTGCGTATTGGAAAAGAAGACCTTTTAAAATTGCTCTTAACCTTTCCCTGTGCACTCTCTCCTACCATCTGTCCCTCTCAGTTGAGCATGGGCTGGACTTAATGTAGCCACATCATAACACACACTTGCAACTCCCTAGTCTTTTTACGCTACTCAGCATTAATCTGAATTAATCGGTTTGCTTTAGTCTGTATTATGCAAGTGGAAACATTGATTTATTTTTTATACTGCTGTAGACCCCAATTTGGGAATCAATTAGCTGAGACCATACTCAGGGCCTGTGCCAACACTAAAAGACCCCCAATGCACTAGAGTGTGTGAGGCACAGATGAACTGTACTGCTTTACCTGGTTTTTGCGTATTATATGAGCACAGAAGAATAAATTACATCTTTTGATTTGGAGGACTAGCTAGTTGCTTCAGTCAGTGGTCTCTGGAGAGTGAAGTAGCCCTAGAAGTATTCACAACATAGTTTTCATATGGAATTTTATCCTGTGTTTATTGCTGTAGGAGGAGGGAGGTGACACATGATATCTGAACTGGTTCACTGCACATAAATTGAACCTTGATAAACACAGACAGGGCAAGTTTGTTAATTTTGTACCAATTTAGCATTCTTCAATGAACTGAGATTTTCATCCTTGTTCTTCTAAAAGAATGGCTCTGGCATCTAACTTCTCTGGTATTACATGATATGATGCTTATTACTGCATGCATTTTGGTGTTTTTAGAAATGGGCACAATATTGCTAACACCTAGCCTGGAGGAAGCTGTCTCTGTGGCACTTCCAGAACAGTGCAATCTGGAGACAGCAGTTGTTTGTGCACAGATGAGTTGATCTGGGTGCATGTGTGGGCAGTGTACAGATGGAGTCTAGGAAATTGATCACTATAATCAAAGGTCTGAAGGCTAAACAGTTTAGGGTAAGCAGAGTATTGCATGCTACTATGGGACATTGGTTGGGTGTTTTTCCTACTTACTCATTCTGTGCATAACAGAATGAAGAAAATACCTTTTACAAGCTTTTCAAACATCTTGCAAGCTGCCTTATTTTTAGAAGTATTTAGTTATTGTGGTTTCATTTAGCTGATATAGCCAGAAAATCCACTGATGCTTGTGTACCAAATATTACCCAGCTCTCCTGTTTCCTCCAAACAAGCCAAGAAAACAAGAAGCCTGCCCTTCACAGGAGTTACTGCAGGTCTTTTTTCATCTTGGGTTTTTTTTTTTTTGGGTCATGTGAGGTGCAAGATATTAATTCTAATTATAGAATGTAAACTCAAAGCCATCTGATGGTGGTGTTGGCCTGGATATTAAACAGAAGAAGAGATTGGTCACTCTAGGCGACTTCACCGCTCCTAAGTGGCAGTCACATGCCAATGCCCCAGATGAGCAGAGCAGGCTGCAGTAATGCCTCTCCCTCAGCTCCCGCTTCGTGGCAAGCTGCCGGTGACTTTTTGGATACATTCCTGTCATTCTTATAGCAGTGCAAACAGTTCAGCTCATGACTTATCAAGTCTAGTCAAAAGCCATCTTAGTTACTTGACACAAGTAGTTGCACCTTCTTTGGACTTTCCGTGGTGCCAGCAATGGGATACTGGAGCTGCAGATGATAAAGGATTAATAAGCTGGTCATGTGGCAATGTGTTGATTGATTTGTAGCATAAAAGGTTTTTCCTTTCCTTTCTAAATTAAAACAGAAGGCTATGTACACCCAAAACAAATGGACTGACATGTGGACAGTCTGTGCATTTATATAATATTGGGGGAAGGGAGAAAGGCTTGTAAGATCACGGGCCACATGTTCTGCAGGGCATGATCCATAGGAAACTTCCACAGCTGTTCTTATGGCACAGAGATGGGGAGGAGAGAGCATCCTTCCCTGTGGGAAATACTTCCTTTAGCAACTGCAGCCCAAATTCACTGTTCACCTTGCTCAGGACTCAGGCGGTCAGTGATGGGAAGTAAATTCTAATCAAAAGTAAAAGCAAGATTTTCATCAGAGGAGGTTAACAAGTAAACAGGGCAGACAGGAAAAGGTTGTTTTGTTGTTAGAGCTGAACAAGGGAGGAAACCTTGGGGGAGTAGGAGTTTGTTGTGGGGAGGATTTTTGTTCTTCCTACCATACTTAACCTTTCTGTTGTGGCGACAGCACTCTGACAAAACCCATGCAATCCAGGAGCTGACGTAAATTGTGGAGTCTGATTCTCATTAATGCTCCATCAGTAATACCCCTATCCAAACAGGCATTTGCTCATATTCCCTTATGACACTGCTTGTTTATGCCCCAGTGAAGGATGGTGGTGTTGCCTGTTTGCTTTTCCCTTGGTGCGAATAGCGGCTGTCAGTCCAAGCACCACTCAGTGGTTTCTCTGCATCTCTGAACCATGAAATCAAGTTCCCTCTCTCCCCTCCCCCACTGAAGAGTATTAAAATACCTTTTTTTTCCTCCCCATCTCTTTTGATGTAAGTTTAATTATTTCACCTGGCTCTCGTATCCCCTTTGTGTTACTTTGCTCTGTTGTTCTGTCTTCTTTTTATTTTCAAGCAGCAAACAAGCCTCTCTGGACTGTTTTGCTGTGTCATGTGACTAGGAGTCAAGATTAGAAAGGTATCTCTGTGCTCTAAGGCTTGCAACTTCTATTTTTATCCACAGCTGTTGGAGCTGATAGCAAAGTCTCAGCTGACGTCACTGAGTGGCATTGCCCAGAAAAACTACATGAACATTTTGGAAAAAGTGGTTCAGAAAGGTAAGAAACAGAAAGAGTGAGGGGGAGTCTGATTTAATCTGATGTGCTTTGGTAAACCACATCGAGACTAGTCAAGCAACGCAAAATGGGTGTAGGGGGCACCACTGCTTATTTCTGTAGTGCAGTTCTGGTTTCTTTTCCCTCAATGAATGACTTTGGGGGGGAGGGAGGTGACTCCTCCTTTTCCAGCTTTCCTCACTACCACCTCTTCTGCATCCTACTGAGTCCTATTTCTAACTACAGAAGATGTGGCTGCTCCTGCCCTCAGCCAGGCATATCTGCAGTCTCTGCTGCTGCCTTGTTGGCAGTGTGCTGTATCTAGTACTCCCACTGCTCTGGAGGGGTGTCTTCACCTGTTCAGGGGAATGAATTCTGGTTGAGATTTGGCACTTGCCTCATGGATATTTAGCTGTGACTGAAGCCTGGGCCTTGAGAGCACCCTGTTATTAAACATAATGACAAATGCACGTTATCTGGGGTAGATGGGGAAGAGGTACACATAGATAACCTCTTGTACAGTATCAGAGGGGGAAACTGGCTGGTTGCCAGTGGCTGAAAATGGGAAGTGCTGTAGAAATGGCAGATCTCATCTGCTTATCCTGGAAAGCTCTCTTTCCATCTGCTGTCTAACCTGCTGTGACTGGATAATGGTTAAGTGCTTTCCTCTGGAAAGAAAAGCACAGGCTGGCTCTCCTGTCCTGTAAAGTTATAGCAAATAACTTGACTTGCCTGAGAAACTTGTAGATTCAGAGAATGATTTTGCCAATTCCCATTTTTAACCTTCCCTGTTCTTCCAAAGTCCTTGAAGATCAGCAGAACATCCGGCTAATACGGGAATTGCTGCAGACCCTCTACACATCCCTCTGCACATTAGTTCAACGGGTTGGCAAGTCTGTCCTGGTTGGAAACATCAACATGTGGGTGCACAGGATGGAGAGCATTCTCCACTGGCAGCAGCAACTGAACAACATTCAGATCACCAGGGTAAGCACAAATCCTGAAAGCTAAAAATACTATCTCTTTCATGAAACCTTTTTATATTAATAGTTCTTGTTTGGGTGACTGCTTCCCACTGTACTCCAAGTGCAAGCACAGAGTGGAAGGACCTGGAGTTGCCAGAATAACTGGATGCATTCCTGGCACTACTTGACTCCCTTAATTCAAACTCAATGTACATAACCCAGGATCATGCTTGAGGTTACTGGTCACAGACTGTGGCTTGACTCCATAATGGAATGGAGTGAACTCCATAATGGAATGGAATGTGTGAACAGAGCTGGACAGAAAACCATCTCCCCCTCATCAGGCCTCAGTGTGAAAAGTCAACTCAGGCGTTCTCAAACTGAGCAACTGCCTTCAAAACTTATTTATCAGATAGTTGGGGTTTTTAGATTTGTTCAGTCTGTAAATTAAATGCAAATTTTCAAATAGCTGCGTAACTTCATGCTTCCTGGCTGAAAATACCAACAATTCTTCCAGTAGTCTGGAGCTACTTGTTCCAGCTGGATGAGTCCTGCTTTCACAACATCTGGTTTTTTTAACAGCATCTGTGGGAATGGGAAGGATGTATTAGATGATAAATTCCTAACCTAGCTTTACATAGGAATAAAATCTGAACTTGTTCCATTTCACACATTGACAGAAGTTTTGATGTTGAAATAGACCTCTGGAGGTCATTTGGTCCACCCACTCTACTCAAGCAGGGCTACCAACAATAAGTTGCCCAGGACTATTTATACACTTTTTTCTTCCTCAAATGGTTACTTACCCCACTGAAATGCTAAAGCTTTCCCCCAGTGCTGATATCTGTGTTCCCCTTGTAGTCTTGAAGAACTCTGCGTATTCAGACAAACGTTCATTAAAACATTGCTTTGTGAATGGAACTGTCTCATATGCATACTCATGTGTAGGTCTGCAGACACTTCTTCTACAGTAAATAAAATAAAGGTAGAGTTTGCAAAAAAAGTTCACACCACTGAAGATAATTTCAGTTCAAGCTGAAACAAAATGAGCTGAATTCAGAGAAGAAAGGAAGACGCTCAGCTCTGTGCAGCCAGTTACTTACAGTTCAGTGAGTTTGTTGTGTTTCTGGAGGGGGGAATGTCTTGCAACACCCAAGACCTAAATCATTAAAAAAAAAAAACAAACCAAAAACCAACCTTGCATAGTGTTGTATGTGCTACAGCTGCTTTTAAAAAAAGACAAACTTCTGTCCAGAAAATGACAGCATGAAAACCTGTAATGATTTGCTTGAGTCACACAGATTTTTTCAGAAAAAGAGAAACAAGTGTGAGCTTTGAGGGGGTTTTTTTTTGACCTAAGATGTCTCTGAGCTTACTCAGAGGCTAGGGCCTGTTGTGCCCTAGCAAAGCTTATATATAGACAGAGTGCAGAAGAATGCAAAATACAGCCTGGCAAGGAAGAGCAGTGGGATGTGATCCAGGGCTCCAGTGCATTTGTCCTACCCCAAAAAATGCCCCAGGCTGTCATGGGAAGGAATGTCCTCTGGAGCTGGTAGAGACAGTTCACTCCTTTGGGAGTGATTGTGTCAGGTCTGCCTGGTGGGTGGTGATGCCAGAGTGGATGTTTTGGTTGAGAAGCTCTGGTCCTTGCAGGTACTGGGCAGTGTCACGGGGCTGGGCAGGCTGGCACTGAGGTGCTGGAGGGAAGGTGGGAGCTGCTGCTGTGCAGATGTATTTGTTGTTCCTCTGGAGTCTCCCATGGCATGGGATGGCTGGAGATGGGACCACATGATTAAAAGCAGTCTTATGCAGTGTTCCCCCGCTGCTGGTGGGCTGTGTGCTGCTTGTTTGAAACAGTTAATAGCTCTGCCAAAGACCAGGCGGGTGCTGTGACTCTACAACCTAAAATAGCAGCATCTCTGTGCAGGGTAAAGGATGAACTTGGCACATCTGTCTAACATTGTTTCTTTGTTGGGGCCCAATCCTAGAAGCTGCTGTTAGCCTTAAAAAGGCTGGGGCTGGTTTTGAAGCAGCTGGAGCCCAGGCTGTGCTCCCTGCTGATGCCTTGCTCCTGTGTATACCTTGGATTCCCCCTGAGTGCAGGACATGCATCTCTACGGGGGTTAATTTGTCCTGGAACTGTGCCCCATGTGGTCTTGCAAAACAGTCCTGGAGTCTCTGGAGGCTAAGCAAAGGTAGATGGGGGTGCCTTTTGTCTCTGTGGCTGAACAGCATGTAAAACCAGGGCTGCAGCCTGTGGGAAAGGGGCAGGTCTTTCAACTGTTCCCAGAGGAAAAGTTAGCCCTGCCAGCAGTGAGCTGGGAAGCCATGCAGGGAAAAATCCTGCTGTGGGTACTCACCAGCCACTGCTGTGGTTGCAGCAAGATCCTGTGATGACATAAGCTAAAACACATGTCAGAAGAGCATGAGATTCCCAGCAATGTGTGTAACCGGAGCTGAACTGGAGAAGTAATGCCCCTCTGTCTTGTGGTGGAGAGACCTGGATGGTCAATACCGTGATACAGCCCATGTCCTGCTGTAGTGAAAGCTGATGGTGATGCTTCACGGAACAGAGGCTCACGAGTATGGATGTTGACAGAGAAGAAGGCTTGGACTCCAACTCTACTATTGTACTAGATCCATGTCCTCTTCCCTGAGGTTATCTCAAACTGTTCTGGGGCAGAAGGTCAAGTATTTCTATGTAAAATGTCTCCTTAACTGCTGCTTTGTTCTCTGTGTGACGTTTTCAGAAAGCAGTAGCTATGCTGTAAGCTAGGATTTCTTAGGTTTTTCAGCTTCCTCAGAGCTCAGTTTTGCCTATCTCTTCCAGCCTGCCTTTAAAGGAACCACCTTCACCGATTTGCCATTATGTTTACAACTGAACATCATGCAGCGACTGAGCGACGGGAGGGACCTGGTTAGCCTGGGTCAGGTGGCTCCTGACCTTCAAGTGCTCAGTGAAGACCGGCTGCTGTGGAAGAAACTGTGTCAGTACCACTTCACAGACAGACAGGTACAAGGAGGGGCAAACTGCTATCAGATCCTTGGTGTACCCCACTAGAAAGAGTGCCTGTCCTTCATGTTCTCTTACTTGGCTGTCTCTTGGATCTGAGGACTGTGCTGCAAGCTGATAATATAGGCTGGCATGAGAATGGCTGTGAAGGTGATTTATATAGAGGGTTTTACATACCACAACAATGATTCCTGAAATAGGAGCTTGAGGAATTAATCATACACTGAACTTCAATCCTAATCCAGGTGGGAACAACTGCATGATTTGCAGTTACTCCTTGCCCCACGTGTGCAGGGAAAACGTGCAGGCAAGCTCCAGTGATCACCCTGATGTCCCAGGGACTCTCATCCTTGCAGAGAATCTTTGTGGATGTGGTCCATGAGCTGTACTCTCTTGCCCTTTAGAGCAAGAAATCCCCTCTGAGCTGTTCTGTGAGTGACAGGATGGTATGTGAAAAGCAGCCCTGCTGCTACCCACTTTGTACCTGTGTAAACATCTCTGGCAGGCTGGTAATCATCTGGGATCATCTAAACTTAAAAGTAAACAAACAAAAAATCCCTCTCTGTTTATGGGTGAATGTCTGGGGTGTTTATACTAGACCTCTCCACTTCAGGAACCATGTGCCAGATTTCTCTGCTGACTTGGCTTATTTATTCACTCTGAATCTGACTTTGGAAGTGCCTCTGGAGGAGTTACATCTATTATTAAGTAAATTCAAATCCAGGCTCTGCAACTAATGAACCCAAAAAGAGAGACAGGTGTCTCCCAAGCTAATGTGATAAATCACTGACTCTTAGAGAAAAATACCTCAACTTTTAAAACTGTTAAATGCAACTCTACTTGCTGTGCTGCCAGCCAGAAAGAGTGGCCAAAGTAATAGGAAATAGCTCCCAGGGTTTCAGGCTTCCTACAGTGAAGTTCATTAATTTGGAATAGACCCTTATAATGGTACTGGGTGAGGCTGTTCCCATCAGGAAAATGCTCACAGCTGGATGTTCAAAGTAAGAGCTTTCTTGCTCTTGCAAGGGAACTGTTATGGAACTGGCAAGGTTGACATGCGAGGGAAAAAATGTCATGAGCTGAACAGAACAGATCATTTTCTTGACCTGCTGTAATTGTGTATATCTTTTCTTTAAGATCCGCAAACGTCTGATCTTATCTGACAAAGGACAGCTGGATTGGAAAAAGATGTACTTCAAGCTCATAAGGTGTTACCCACGGAAGGAGCAGTATGGTGACACACTGCAGCTGTGCAGGCACTGCCACATCCTTTCCTGGAAGGTATGAAGTGCTGGTGGGACAGACTTGATTGGGGCAGGAGCCATGGGGCATCCAGTGCTTCCTCTGTTTGCAGCTGGCTTAAGGTGCTGCAGTTCCTTTGCCTGCATAGGCTAGTGAATTCCTACATCATAATTCTCCCTCAGCTATTAAGATCGTTTCTCCTCTGTGCTTCAGGGATCCCATTTTTATCTTGAACACGAGTTGTGTCCATTGGGGCCAGAGGGTTGGAAGATGGGCATGCTTTAGGGCTGCCTGCAAGAAATCATTTTACCACTGGCACCAGCTTCCTCTACCCATTGCATGGAAGTGGAGGTCTTGGCAAAAGGATTAGCTGGAATGAAAGCTGATAGCTGCAAAACAGCCCAGGACAAAAATCTGCTTACCACTGTGGTGATGCAAGGCATGTCTCAGGAGTCAAACTCCTGTAGCTGATGATAGGCTCTAGCCTCTCTTCCCTAAGAAGAGGCAAAAAGAATTAACTGGATCTTTGATGCTTCTTTTTTTGATGACTTGCCCCTAAGATATTAAGTCCAGTTCTGAGCTGTCTATTATTCTGTGCTCTGCTCTATCTACTTGCACAAGGGTTGTCTGGCAGAGTGGTAGTGCTAAGCTGGCTGATGCTTTGGCACCCTTTCTGCAGCCTCTCTAAATAGAATTGTTTTCTCCTTTCACAGGGTACTGATCACCCCTGCACAGCCAACAACCCAGAGACTTGCTCCACCTCTCTTTCACCGCAGGAGTTTATCAATTTGTTCAGGTTCTGAACTTGGGTCACTGCAGCTTATGAGATTCCTACAGGACACTTTGTCACAGAGCTTGGACACTCCATTTGTAAATAGTGTAAATATTCATGTTTGTTTGAAGCTCCTGAGTCAAAGAACAAGAGGATCTCGGAGATGAAAGGTGAAGTTGCTCACTGACAAACGGCACTTAAGGAATACAGACTTCTATAGGACTGGTGTATAAATACAGCATGTTGTACAGAGTCCCTTTTTTATCATCACAGTACAAGATACAGGGCAAAAAACCCTTTGTTTTTTGTTTTTAGAAGTTAAAAATGAATTTGCCCCGCATCCATTTGAGAACTCTTTTGGTTTGTTTCTAGTAGAGAGAAAGCAATACGAGGCTAGGACTGTTGAATTGTTCCTCCATCTGGTTTTATTTAGCATATATATTTATAAATATGACATTTTAGAAATATTTATGAAAAATATCCCTGTGACAAGTTTAATAATACTTTTGTGCTTTTAAAAGGACACATTCTGAAATTCTTAGGATAGAACTCCAGCCTACTTGCGGACAGAATCGCAACATACCACTTTCTACCTCTAATAGATTGAGTACCTTTCAAACAAAAATCCAGTGTACAATGTGAACTTTTGTATTTTGTACAATGATTTAAAGGGAAATGTTTGTGATAGTAAGCATCTTTTCTTATATTAATGCTTACCTCTTTACATAGTTTTCTTGCTCTACTCAGTGCTTGAATGCCTAGATGATAGGCACCATACAAGTACCTAAGACTTTACTCCATCCTCTTTTAATTTGTTGGTTTTATGAAAGACTAAGCAAATGGGAAAAGAGAAGACACAAGGATGAGCATTATCTATAAGGGAGGAAGTTCTGTGATAGGGAAAAAAAGGACTGGTTTTAGTCTCACAAGGTAAATTCTTACCTGCTTCACTAGGTTAATTGCACTAGTTGAAATCCTAAGTGAGGTTAGAGTGTTTTTTCAAGCCCATGTTTTCCAGCATATACAGTGCTCTATATTCCCACTGCTGTCAAGTGAATTCATCTTGGAGCTGGTAAAACATAGGGAGAACTGGGCCACTGAATCTCATGAAATGATGCGGTTTTTATTCACTGGAAGACTGGCAGCAAATGTTTAGTTTCAGACCCCTGGAGCTTAGGGAGTGATTAGTACTTAGCAGTCAGGACTGGGGTAAGCAAGGGATTTCCAATATGGCGCTTGACATCTCTGGTTCTTTCTCCATGCCAGGGGCAAAGACCCAAGGGCCCTAGTCCCTTCTGCTTCCAGTGCTGAGCTGCTTTATGGGATCTTCTGACCCTAACCTAGAGCTAAATTTTCAGTCCCACAGAGTAAGTGGCTGCTTCACTGTGGCTGTGATCTGGCTCGCTGTGTCCTCTGCTGCATGCAATGCTTCACTTTTCTCTACAGTGGAGCTTGAAGAATCCAGCTCATACATAGCAATCTGAAAATCTGCAGTGGAAAGTTTTTGCTGTTTGCCAGTAAATTTCCTGTATAGCACTTTCTCTGTGCATGATGTAAGCAGGATACCTTGGAAGGGTAAATATTTAGAGGGTTGTGTGTGACTGTGTACAAAAATTGTGAGGAAGAGGAGTACTCAGGACAATTCAGGAAGAACTACTTGAGTTAATTATTGTTAAATATGCTGTTCCTTTTTTTACATTTTTATAACTGACTTTGAACACTTTTCTGCAGCTGTTTGTATTTCAAAATGATAGTATTTGCATTTTTTTGCAAACTAAATCACTTTGCATACTCTTGGTAGAGATGTGAAAAGGGAAAAAAGCTGCCTCTAGATGGAGCAGTGGGAAGAGGGGAGGAAAACAAGGAAAATGCTGACAAGAACTGGCCTTCTCCAGCCGACTAACAGCAAATCCCGAGTTTTTGCTCTTCCAGAGAGCTCTGTGAGCCTGTGCCACCCTTAGCCATGGCTCAGAGCTTGTCACTCTCCAGAGATGAGGGGAAAACACATGCAGGATAACAAGCTTTATTCTCGGTGTTGATGCCCCATTCATCAGTTTTGATTGCTGGTGGAAAGCATAAGCCTGCTGATCATACTCATGTCAACTGAAAGTGATTTAAAAACTGCTACCCTGGGAAAATACACTTGTGCTTGTTTGGGGGATGTTTGTGAGTAAAGGAGGCCAGGTTCTGTTTTCCTTCCTGCATTGATGGCAGCGGGTAGACAAGGCTGAAATCTGGCTTTGTGAGTGAGCGCATTAAGGACAGAAACTTGCAAGTGACATGAATGAAGCATTGCCACTGAATTTGGAGAGTCCTGTAGCTCCTTTTTCCATCAGTGAGAAGACCTGTGCCCCTGGCATCTTCTGTTTCCAACTCTGACCTAGGATTGGTTTGTTTTGTAGTTTTGCCTCTGCCACCCATGGTGAGCCAACCTGTTGTGATGAGGAGGCAACAGTATTTTGGTATGAAATGCTGCAGCATTCTGCCTATTCTGCACCTGTGCTTAGCACCTACCCTCTGTGATACTGTGACACTGAGTGAATTTTAAGCTCAGGTTTGAATCTGGACTACTGCATTCCTTGCATAAGAAGATGGAAATTCTCAATGTTGAGCTGTGATTTGGGAATGTCTTGGCTCCAGCCATTGCCTCTATCAACCCTTCACTGGCCTCTTCTGCCCAGAGAGCATGGGTCATACTGACAACAGATTTAATGTACAGCTGAGGCTCCTATTTATAAAACTTACTTCAATTACTGTGTTTTTTCTTTCTTAGCACTGTAAGAGTCGAAGTGCTGAAGATGATTTGTTATACATAGGCCCTTTTTGTTGCTTGCGTGAGGTCTTGGGATATTGCTGTCAGCATCCAAACTAGCAACAAACCAAGCAACTACTGTACAGAACAAAACAGACTAAACAAAAAGAAACAGAATAAGCCTTATTCAGTTACTGCCTCAGTCATTACCCTCCTGCTGCAGCAATTGTCAGAGATGGCCTTGGTCTCTTTGGAAAGTCATTGTTTCTCAAGTGGCTGGTACGGGGAGATGTTGCAGTAAATTCAGTACTCTTAGTTTGTGTTTAAAACAAAATGCTGTTGCATCCCAATACCTTATTCTAACCATTTATAAACAAAGCAATCAGTATTTTAACTGTGGAAGGGCATCTGCTTGGCTGAGGATGGCAGAGTAACAAAACTGACAGTGATATTGGGGGTTCCAGGCAGGATGGTTTAAGGCTGCTCTCTGGCAAAAAGGACCTCTTTATTTTAAGAAAATTGTGGCAAAGCTGTTGTGAAGGGGAAAACAGACTTTTGCTTGTATTTTAGAA
Source organism: Rhipidura dahli (assembly GCA_013399225.1). Taxonomy (NCBI): domain Eukaryota; kingdom Metazoa; phylum Chordata; class Aves; order Passeriformes; family Rhipiduridae; genus Rhipidura; species Rhipidura dahli. The sequence continues at coordinate 1,101,293 of VXAC01005588.1, read as the reverse complement.
ATAGAATGTTCTTTTCAAATGACATTTCACGTTCCAGTGAGTTGATGCATTTCCATTAGATATGCATCAGTTCTTATACTAGAAAAGGAGAGCCTTTCCTCCCTTTGAGGTTTTCTCTTGCCAGCATATCCAGGGAAATCTCATTGTCTTTAGAGGATGTATTAAGTAGCTCAAAAGCATAGAACACTGTGCTGTGAAGAGGAAAAATAGATCCATGCAAGGGGGGAGCCTTAGGAAGGGAGAGATCCCAGAGATCTGTTTCAGCTTTCTAGAAGAGGCCAGTTTTTGATGTGGTGGCCATTTCAAGAGGCATGATTTCAGTTGTACATACCTTAAGCCATTTATACTATGGTATGCTGAAGTTTGATCATAAAGCGTGTGTACCTCCTCTTATGTTTGTGGGTTTTTATTTTTTTAACTGTGGGAGTTTCTAGATCCCTTATTATGTAAAGTGATTAGGAAAATGTGTATTGATCTGAAGATACTGCTTTGTATGTAAACATTTAATTGCACCCTGCCACTTTCTGTATATGGGAATATATTTTATATTATTTTTCTTTGCCCTAGGTTTTGAACTGTTTGTATTCCCATTTCTGTTTGACTCTAATTACTTTTGTGAAGCTGTCACCCTCTAGAACATACACAGGTACTAAACCAGCTTTTCCTGCCCAGAAAATTCCTTGGCCCTTTGTTGCTAAAATTTCATTTAGAGCAGGAACATTTCAAATCCTATTGTGTAGCAAACAAATCAGACGTGCTTTTCACTGATATCTCCTGCTTGGTACAGCAAACCAGCATTGTCCTCTGCGGTTGTCCTTACAAACATGTTGCACAGCTCCCTTGTAGATCAGCACCTTGCCAAAAAGACATCGCTTTAAATTAAAATGCCCCTCTTTGTAGCTGGCCTCTTTGCACAAGCACAGGCCCTGTAGAGCTGATGGCTGATCAGGCTGGTATAGATTCACTCCCTCCTTCAAGGTTTGGGACTCTGGTGTTCTGCTGGTGCTGCTTTCTCAGCTCATTGCTTGTAGGATGCTGTTACAGTCTCTGAAGCTGTGGTCAGCCTTCACAGAGTTGTCAGCATGTGGCTGCCGGGCTCCGAGTCTTTACCAGCACCGAATTTCTATCCAGTGTCTTCCTCCAGTGATTTTGCTGGTAGCAAATCAGCTTTCAGGATCTGGCCCTAGGGACAACAAATCCATCTTGTCCTTGACACATGCAGTCTCTAGTATATAAATAGTTTTAACACCAGAGAAATTCCCTCTCTATTAACCAAGTGTTGCTGCTTCTCCTGGGAGGGCAACTGAGGGTGGAATTTGCCTTTCTTTAGCCATCCTGTGCTGTCAGTTACCAAGAGAAGATTTTAATTTGAAATAGCAAATATGCTCATCTTTAGGAACTAATATACAATAATTATAAATACCTACTTAAATATGGAAGAGAGTGTGTGTTCTGTTTTATTTTTCCTTGAAGTTGTAACTAGATATGAAGTGAAAGGCATCCCTTATACAAGACTTCTGTTTAATATTATTGTGTGGTTAAAATCCTTCCATTATAAATTTGCACACTTTTTTCCTCTTCCCTTGCATGTTCAACTGATTTTTACAGCTGTTCTGCGCAGACAGTATTTTTGTAAAACATTTTTGACACTGAATTGCAATAAATGTTCAAACAATGTGAACCACAGAGTTGGTTGTCTCAGTGCTTCCAAGGTGGTGACCTTATCAGCCTTGAGCTTCTGATGCCTGTAAGCAAAGACTCTTCTGCAAGAACATCCAGAACTTGGCACGCTGTTGCAGTAGAAGATCCCAGATATAGAGTTATTGCTTCATCATCTCTCAAAGGGAACTGAGCTTTTGCTTCTAACAGAAACACTGCTCACATGGAGCTTGTGCTCATGAACCTGTGCTTGCCCACAGCACAGGAGTGACTGCTGCCAGTCACTGAAAGAGATCACCAGTGCTCACACTGATCTGAGACCTTTAACTCCAACTTATGGCTTACAAAATATTGGGGTTTTTCTACACATATTACCTGAGTGATGATAATCTATTTTGGGGGTGGGGAATAATTGCATCTCATTGCATCTGCAAACAGTCTGACCCAGGCTCCTGCTCAGAGGGAATGTGAGTAGGAGCCCACTGAAAGGACTTGTAATTGGGAAAAAGCAGTTGAGAAGGCAAATGAAACATGTCTCTGGTTGGAACAGGAGAAGTTATCATGGTAAAACAGGATTACTTGCCTCATAAAAGCTATGCCAGCTGTGGAAATAAGTACAAAATGCAGATGTTTTGTTTTCAATCTCATTTGCACTGTCACATGAGGTATGTTTGAGTGGTTTCCTAAGTCCCTGTAGTTATGCTGTAACTCAGGTCTGCAGTTAGAGGGTTGCACCACCCAGACACAAGTCTCTGGAAACATAGGATGGGACAAGATCACAGAGCCTTTTAAACAAGAGAAAGCTGTAGCCGAAATCAGACCAGGGATTTATCCCAGTGGTCTGATTTTAGTGTCCAAGGAGCCACGGATTGGAAGCACCCCCACGGGGCGGTGGGGGGTGGGTTTCCTCCAGTTTCTAAACTTTTCCCCCCAGTTAGCTGATGTCTGTTCATCAGGCTAGTTGATTATGCATCAGGTCTGGGGGTTCTCAGCTTTCTCAAGGTCATATTTGGCGCTGTTTGCCTTTGTTCCTCTCCTGTTTGCTCTGTCTTGGCCAAATGTCACTGTTCCATCATTCAGTCATTGGCTCATCTCCTCGCCTCGCCCCCCCTAACTGAGGGCGTAAGAAGCCCAGGCGAGAGATGATCGGGGCCATTTTGCTGCTTGGTATGGTTGCACACTGTTGTTCCTCTGTGAGGAATAAAGTTTATAAATACCAGCTACAAGTGGTCTGTCCATTCTAACCTGATAACGGCGAGGTACCGCCTGCCCAGACACGGAGCTCCTGAGACTCAGAGGTCCCAGCCAGCCCATCCTCTAACGAGGCTGGCCAGAGCCTCTATTGGAGCTACTGAGGCCAGGAGGTGTCCCAGCAACCTGAGAAGCAACAGTTAAGACATGTTTCTTATTAAAACTATTTTGAAAATAGTAAGTTCTACTTATTTTAACAGACGAGATGTGCTAAAACTAAACACTTTAAGGGGAATGCTGGATTTTTTAGGAGTATGTTGGGCCCCATTTTCATGTTATTGCTGCTAGCACCTCCACCCTTTTAAGTGCGCTCAGGGATAGAGGGAGAGGCCTCCTGAAACATGGATGAGGATCTGCCTTGATCAGTGATAACGAGTCACCCTGTATACTTCCTTGGAGTGCCCCCACTGTCTGTCTTAGAGCCTAATAAAAGAAGTACGGTTCAGCCAAAAAGCATTTTGAAAGTCTCTTACACAATGAATATTAAAATTATGGCTCTGCTTTGCCCCACCTTTCCCTAATCCTCATTTCTGCTTCTCTGCTTTACAGGGGTGAGCCCCATTGAACAATGGAATGGATTGCTTTATTTTTGACAAAACCTGAGATGTTCTTTTGGTCAAAAATGCAGAAATTGGAAAGAGCTGTTTTTCAAAAGGCTCTAAAAATAACTCATGTGGGTTCAAAGGCCTTCCCTAAGCTGGAAGGACACCAGTTCACTCTTCACCATTCTTGATGCGTAGTATACTGCACTTTTTAGTTGAAAACAAACAAATGTCTTTTTGATATGTTTTCCTTGGATAATTTCAGTCCTGGTCAGAACAGACCTTGAATGCAGACAGCAGCACCCACAGGTTTGCAGCTGAGGTGCCAGGTCCATCCCAAAGCTCCCAAAGGTGCTGCTGCTTTCATGCAATGGCTGGAAGTGGGTGGTGGGACAGGAAAGACATCCACTCCCAGCTGCAGGGGATAAATAAACAAACCACCCCATGGGATTTGTGTTCATAGACAGAGAAATGCAGTCAGCACAGGAAATGTGAGTTCCTCCTTGTCAGCACACCATGAATTTTGACTTATTTTAACAGGGCTTTCAAGCACTGGGTTAAGATCATTATTACCAGCATTTATTTTTATTCTTGAAATACAAAAAATATGATGTCTCTGTGGGTAATCTTTGGTGTGAAAGGTGTGTGTAACAAACTGTCAGCCAAGAAGCTGCCTCGCTCCCTGTCTGCGCCCTCACCCAAGCTGGGGTGGGCTACAGTTTTGCTTTTTCTTGCTTTGCCTCCACAGGCAAAACACACTTCTGTGAGGGGTTTAGCTCGTGTTCCAAGCCAGAAATCTCTTTCTCTCCTTCCTCCCACTCCAGTGTGGCAGCCCAGCTGGTGGGAAGTGTCAGAGGAGGCTGCACATCCACAGGGGGGCAATTGCCTGGCTTAACCTGGGGCCAGCCTGCAGCCCAACCATGATCCAGCCTAAGCTGATGAGAGCCCCTCTGGGTCTGGTAATGACTGCAAGCTCTCCAAAGCTGTGCTAGGCTGGGACCCAGCGCTCTGTGGCCTTGCCTTCCCAGCATGAGGTGACTCTTGGTACCATGGCCATCACTTTTTCCCTTGGGGTTTGGGGCACCCTCCTCAGCTGGGCCTGGGCCCTTGGACATTTTGTCCATGGGTCTCCCATCAGAAGCTGACCATGGTTTTCAACACTGGCTCTCTCTTAAATTACTTTCTCCCAATCTTTTTATAGCTCTCCAACAGAAGTGGAATTTATTCTTTCTTTTTTTAATATAGCTGGAGGTGTAAATCCAGACAAATATAACTCCTGAGGGGGAATCAACCTGTCCATGCCACAACTCAGCAGGGCCTGTGTTGCTGCTGGTATATATAAAGCAACCAGGAGCCTTTTTAAACCTCTGAAGCTGAAGAAATTTTTTTTGCTACTTATGGCTAATTAAATGGTTCTCATTTAAAAGTGCTGTCTCCTGGTGGTAGGTAGAAACCTACAATCTTACTCTTACCACACACTTTTATACTTAAAGCTTCTATTTTTAACCCAATGGTGGGATTCAGGGTTAATGCTCGTTAGATCTGTGTCTAGACAGTTGTGAAAAACAGGAAATGAATTACATTATAGCATGAAAGGAGAATTTAACCTTTTCTCTCCTCACTAACACATGTGACTGAGGAAAATATGTTACAGCAGAGTATTTTGGAAAGTTTAAGGAAGTAGAAAAATGAGAAGGGGAAAAAAAAAAAAAAGCTGGGTTTCCACAAGGCCTCGTGGGAATTATTACACAGAAAATAATGCGCCAGACTCTGCCCTCAGCTACACCCGGGCAGTAATTTGTTTCCTCTGGTCCCTGTGGAAAAATTGCATTTTATTATTCCCTGCTTATGCCGAACATTCAGAAGAAGGAAAAGCCAAGTTAGCCCATTTCACACACATGCACAAGCACATGTGGCAGCTGCAAGAGAGCAGCCACCACACAACACCCATCCTGCAGCACCATGAGCCAGTCAGAGAGGTCTGTAACACCCCTGGGCATAACAGCACCTGGCACCCCTTCTCCTCAGGCTCAATACCTAAGGTCTCAAGGTGTTTTTGAAATATTTATGAAGTTATTTTTCGGTTTTTTGGATTAGAGGCTGAAAAAAGGCAAAATTCCTTTGCTTGGCCCTTCTGGAAAGTAAGAGCCCAAAGGCTCCAATTGGCCCCACGGAGGAGCACAGGGCACTGCTGTGGCTGAGGATGTACAAGGTAAGTCTCCAGCTTTAAAAGATTGTTGTAATGAACCCAGAGCATGAATGAACCAGTGTGGGCAGCTGGCCTGCTCAGAAGGAGCTGCAAAGCAGAGGCCTGGGTGCTCTTTACCCATCCCCCCTTCCCTGCAGAATGGCTGCTGGTTTGATGATAAATACAGCACGCCCCGAAGCGCTGCCACAAGCATCGTCCACACTGCTTCTGAACGCTTTCCTCAGCCCCTCTTGTGCCCCCAGTGCTGTTAACTTAACCCTCCCTGGACCCCAGAAGGCTGCAGAAGCATCCAGCAAGTGCCTGCTCCACTGCAAAGCCCCTGTCCTTGCCCGGATGGCTGCACCTCCCGTGCCCGTGTCTCCCCGAGGGTGCTGTGCGCCCGTGACCAGCCAGCTGCTGCCGCAAGGACCCTTTTTATCTTGTGCACAACTTGCCTCCCTCCTCTGGGTCTCTTTGCTGGAGCCCAATGTTTATGCTCTCCACACATGCTGTCAGCCAGCCAGAAACAGGAACATCCCTGTGGCACAGCAACAAAGCCTTCCCAAGGATCCTCCGTGCCACTCAGCCCAGGCTCTGCCGCTCCTGCCCTCCTGGGATCCCCGCTGCCTTTGGTGGCTGCTGGGAGCATGGAGGAAAAGGATTAGTCCTCTCAAGACATTTATTTGCTTAGTTTTATCATTATTTCTTTTAATTTTGAAGGCACATGAACATGCAGTGTACAAATCACTGGAATAATACTGTAACTAATTTTATGGCGTCTTTAACACTGTCCAAAATGAAAAAAAACCAACCCAACTAACAAACAACTCTCCCCACAATGGAGCAATCTAAATAAAGTTCTTTAAGCAATAATATTTCCCTGTATAGCTGTCAATGTTTCCACTGCCAGTTTGTCTTCATAAAGGAACCAAGCTTTGGCACAGATTGTATCAGAAAAAAATATAACATCTTTAAGTGTTTGCAAGGGGGCTTATGGAAGTTAAAATCACTAGAAGAGCTGTAAAATGTTGGCCTAAGGGTCTCAGAAAGGAAAGAGCCTCTATTTATCCACATTTACTTGCCTGTGCTTGTGCCAGGGAGGGAGTGAGTAGAGCAGGAGCCCTTGCAGCATTTGCACCTAACCAGGTAGCAGCAGGCAAGGTGTGGACCCTCCTCAAGAAGAGCCAGCTGCTAACAGAAGCAGCGAGGAAACAATTCAGTGTTGCCCATTGCTCATGCCAAAGTGAGCTTGGGAGGCAACACCTGCTGGAAAATGTGCTGCCATGGAAGGAGCTGTCTGTGTCTGTGTGTCTGTACACATGGGGAGGCCCACGGGCAGACAGACACACACAGCAAGAGCCTCCTTTCTGCAGTGTAAGGAAGGCAAATGACTTTCTTGTCAGCAGCAGCTTTGATTGAAGGAAAGGCTTTAGAACATGGCTTATCCTGGGGCACGATAAGGGGCAGTTTCTGCATTAATTACTAATCTCTTTTCTGTTTTTTTTCATTAATATCTTCTGCTTGATGTCAGTGTAGCCTGCTTGATAATCTACTGCCACCAGAAATGGTGTTTGATTTACAGAAGAGGTGGAAGCTAAACAGAAAAGGATACAGATATTCCAGGGATCCTCATCTTGGTCTCTCTCCATGGCCACACCTGTCACCTCTGAGGTCTCTTGGCACAGCAAACTGGTGGAGGAACCCAAAAGCTCCTCTTGCTGGCCAGGATGGGTTGCTGTAATACCCTCTCAGGTATCCAGGAAGCCACATTTACCTCCAGCCCATACTCAGGTTACCAGATGAACTGCATCCACTGAGATCTTGCATCCCACTTAATATTTAATCACCCTTTGCTCTCATTTTCTTAAGTGGGCAGTGAAACCCTAGCTAGCCTGTGTGCCCCAGTAGCATGGTGTTTTATTACAGAAAGCTCAAAACAAAGCTTCTGTTTGCTAATCCAGCAATCCAGTATGGCCATAGCACTGGAGCTCCGTGGATCACTCTCCCAATGGCATTAAACAGCAGCAAGGGGCAGTTCTAACAGTATTTGGGAGCAGGCTCTTCTGCACTATGCAGGCCAGGCAGAGGAGCTTACTATGAGACACAACAATGCCAGCTCAGAGGAGACCAAGTGCTGGTAAAGATGGTGACACCTCTTTTGGACTCTACACATGTATTTCTGTCATGTGTCAGGCTTCAGATGTCCTCAGCACTGGGCAATCTCCACGTGTGTTTTTTGGACTCCACATGCTAAGCCAGGGCATTTGCTTATTGAATGACCACTAACAATCCTCATTTCTGAGGATGTCTGTAAGCCCAGCAAGCATTCTTGCAAGGTTGGATGGGGCTCTGAGCAAGCTGGTCTAGTGGAAGGTGTCCCTCCCACAGCAGAGGGGTGGAAACTGGATGGTCCCTTCCAACCCAAACCATTCTATGATTCTTTGACCTTGAGTGGAGTGGTAATGTCCTGCAAGTTCCACTGTTGGCATTGCCCCTGCAGGCAGCCAGCGGTGGGGACCCCACAGTCCCTGGCAAGGGCTGGGGACCTGCAGCACTGTGACCAGGGCCAGGCTGAGCCCTTCCACAGCCATGGGTGTCCATGGCAGTTCAAAGCAGCAGAGCCACACAGAACATTGGCACAAAGGTTTCATCAGGCTCTGTGCCTTGGAAAGGGTGGCCCTGCTCACACAGCCCTTAGCACCAGCTCAGGGAGGCTGGGGCTTGGCCTCTGTGCATGGATGGATCTGACCTCCATGCACCATGTGAGCATGGAAAGGCTGGCAAGCAGGAGAAGCTGGGAATGTGCATGGGTCTTCTTTGCTGGCAACGAAGTCATTTGGCCTTTCAGATCTCAAAAGCACCCAACCTGGGGTGTTTTATTTCAATTTTATCAAATTTTATTTTATCAAATAAGTTAAATGAGAATGACAGTTAGGTAAACAATCAAGGATCTCTGTCAAATATGGCAGGCAAGGCACTGCAAATCTTCCCTGAGTCTCTTCTTCCCAGCCTCCTGCTGGGAACAAGGCAGGGGGAGCACCCTGCTGGTGACGCCAGCAAGGAGGAAAGCTGGGCCCCAAGCACTGGTTATTTTGCATCTCAGGACTGAGCGTATTGAGTTCTGTTTACTTTATGGGAACTCCATGGACAATGCATTTGAAAACAACTCCTGGCCAGACACATACCTTAGCATATTAAAAGGTATTTTTAGTACCTCTGGCAAAGTAGATCGAACTCTGCTTTTAGCTCTACTAAGAGAACTCCATGGACTTTGCTGGCAGCTCTGCATATTTGTACTGAGGGGGCAACTGGTAGAGGTTACTTAACTAAATAGTTGCATTTCCTTCATGCAAGACAAAAACACAAGTGCAGATAAATACTGGTGGGATTCTTGACTTACAGTAAGCTGTATTTGCTTCCTAACAGAGTGACAATAAAAGTTTCAATTGCCGGAGGAACAGCATCATGTAGGAAGGAAAAATTACTCTGAATGTTGCCTCCTCGATTTGTGATGACTTTGTTTTTGTACTGGTATAAATATAACTGTGACCATTTCATACAGCAAAGTGTTCTGTGATGAGTACAGTATAAATAGTGGAACTGATTATGCTTGCTATAAACAAGGACTGGCAACCCTTGCTTCACCCCAGCAGTTAGGAACAGTGGAAGTGGCAGGAGCTTTACAGCTAAATGATTAAAAGGCACAGCAGAACATTTTCTCGGGATGGCTCCAAGCGTGGAGCTGGTGTGCTGCCATTTCAGCAGCCAAGCTGAGACAGGGGGAAGCACGCCACCACAATTGCATACTAAAAAGAAAAGAAGGCTGAGATAACTACCATCTTCTTACTGTGTAGGCTGTTTGAAAAAAAATAACATATAATGATTCCTGCCTTATTGCAGTGTTTGGGTTCCAGATATAGCCTTGCATGGGAAGACTGGTATGATGCTGAACCAAGCCAAATGAGCATTTCCTGCTTTTAAATAATATCATGTCAGGAATCCAGCTCATTGGAAACACCCTGCTCATCTTCCAGAGCAGGAAGCAGACATTTGTCATGAGTATCAGGTGAATAATGTCACTTCAGTCAGACTTTGTGAGCGACAGTTCACAGCTCAGGTCCTTAATGCTTATTTTTATGACTATAAAATGAAGCTTGGTACACCTCATGCCTAGGAAGTGGCTTAGCTCGCTCAGAAACTCAGGGACTTGCCAGAGGCCTTAGATAACTAAGTAAGATTTGTTTTAACTGCCCTCAGTATCCAAGGTATTTCCTACTGTAAGTATAAGGAAACACTGAGGATACTTAAACAACCATATTTGTTTATCTTAGGTCAAACCGAAGAGATTTTCCAGAACCACTACTGCAGCTGCATTTAACTTGCTGAAAGGCTGCATTTGTATAGAGTGCTTCACTTCTGACTCCACGATCACAAACGAACAGAGCTGAGCTCCACAGGGAAGTGCACACAAACCTGGGCAGATGTCCTCCAGACACTCACTCCTCAGTGCACTTCATTAACCCTGGCCTCAACTGGGCCAAGTCCTGCATGAGGAGGAAGCCAGAAGGCAGAAGAAAATCACCAGCATTCTCTCCCTCAAATTTCTGAGAAGCTAATTACCTGAAGAGAGACAGACGTCCAGACAGGTTTCGCCTCGAGAGGAGATGAGATTCTCCAAGCCTGTGAATCCAAAGTGTCATAGGAGGGCAACCCCACCAGAGTTGGAGCCATCTGCTCTGCTGGGTGATGTGAAGTGATGCTCTGCAGGTCCTCCCCTCCAGCAGTGTGGCTCATGCCAGGTGTGGGGACAGCCACCACCTGGCTCAGGGACAGTGTCTCGGTAGAGGTTCTGTGAGACATCCAGTGAGGTAACTGTGACTACTGTAGAGACAGGGTGGTATTTTCACACCTCATTTCTATTCCCTGGTACAGCTTTCTCAAGTCATTCAGTCTACAACCCTTGTTTCCTGAAAAGGTAGGGGAAAAACTATGAAAAATGAGAAAATTTGGACCAAACTCATTCTAACAAGAAAACCCAGCCAACGAGAGATGGCCATTTTACAGTAGAAGCAATGGTGCTTCAGAGCATGCACGAGGCTCTGACTGGACAATGAGGGTATGAGGAGAGGAGGCCACACGTCAAAATGTCCTGATCAAGGCTCTCATCCTAAAATTTGATTCATACAAATGCATCCCATTGCTCCTTTGCTTCCTGAATAGCCCAGATCAGATTTTAGCATCTCCAGCTATCTAAGTATAAATTGATAGCAAACCAATTGGTCTGACATCCTAAGGTGCCACACGCCCATTTTGTTGGGGACTGTGAATGCTGACCAGATTCCCCAAACTGGCAGGTGCTGTGATGGTGCTGCCGTATGGCCCCTGCTGTGCAGGAAGGGCTTGCACTGACATTACAGGCTCAGGCAGTCGAGGGCGATACCTCAGCCTTCAGCCACAATCTTGCAACATACAAATCACCTCGGCAATGCTGTCAGAATGAGTCATTTTTAACTGTAACAGCTACTGGCCGGGCTGAACGTGCAGGGGACCGCCTCTGTCCATGTCCCAACCTGCACATCCATTGAATGCTGACTGCACTCTCTGCTGGCCAACCGAAAAATGGAATTTTCTCAAGACAGACCTGGTCACATACAAGTTTGCAAAAATGCACAGATCAAGCAAATGCATGCCAGAAAAAAAGTGCCTTTTTTTTCTAAAGCCACAAACAGGTGAATAAAAGAGGTTAGTTATCCAATAAACTCTATTCTTAGGTAAAAGCAGCAGCAAAGAAGAGAAAAAGGCAGGAGAGATGCAGGTGCTCCATCTCATGCTGCAGCTTTCTGCTGCAATAGCCTGATGGAGATGGGAGGAACCACCTGTGAGATGGGATGTGCCTCCATTACAAGGCTATCACAGTCTTGCCCTATGATGTCTAGAAATAAAAGGGTTGGAGAATTTTCAGTGATCAACAGAATACAGAAGTTGGGAGACTGTGGGATTGTGAGTAACTGACCTGAGGGCAGGAGGGTTTCTCCTGGCTTTCTTCAATGCCTGACTCAAGGATCACCTAGTCCAAAAAGCCACCACTTAGGTGCTCTAAGCACATAAAAACTGTAATAACTGAACAGTAGAAAGACATCATTGTGGGAAAGGACAAGGTAAAGAAGGCTGAAAGGGAATGGGAAGCTAAGCTGCACTAAGAAATCATTGTACTGAAAGTGCTTAAGCAGCACATCTTTGTCCTGGATACATTGGGAGAGCATGTGGATGCAGTAAAGATTAAAAGTCTCAAGGACTATAGACAGCATGGAGTAAAAGTGAGCACAGGCTGATCCTGTTGTGCCAGTGCACTCCTGACAATCAGCCATCAATGCTTTCCTATTATTTCCTGTCTCACAGTGGTATGAGCCCAGCTCCCCTGCATCATGGAGTGAGGCTCTTCCTAAGCACCACTTTAGTTGGGTGGCTGCACTGGCCAGCCTGGAGCTGTACCTGAGGACCAGCAGCTGTGCTCTGCCATACAGTGTACCCCACACGTGTACGTGTGACTGTGGTATGAAGTTGCTTCAGTCTTAGGTGTTTAAATACATCAGTAGTCACAGAGCTGACAATTAGTGATGTCTGGCAGTGAAGTTGCCTCCTTGCCATCAGCTTTACAGTGGCAGTTCTTTGCTTGTACTTCTGCAGGTACATGGCAAAGTGGCTCCCAGCAAACTCTGCTTTTCTGTCTGCAACTTACTGTGGTATTCAGTGGAGAAACCACACTGGAGGGGCCACCTCATGCATCAAGTATGGGTTGACAGCAGAGGTTAAACAAGGCAAGTTCCACAAAATAGTCAGGCCTAGGGTTACCTGGAGAAAGGACTAAAGAGGGGAGAGAATTCACGTAGTCCTTTTGATGGGACACCAGGACTAATCAGCATCAGAAAAGAGCTGGTTTCTGATGATTACAGTGAATTGAGTAGCTTATCTTTGTATTTGAGCACTTGATATATTCCTGAATTCTGTCCCTCTGATAGCATGCCTCCTGAAAAGTGATGAAATGTCCCCAGACTTGATGAGCTAGAGAGACAGCACCACAGTATCACCATCCTCAGCACTGAATGAAATCACTCTCTGGCTTCTACTGATCCCTCTGAAATGACAACTTTTTACAAGAGCTGCAAAAAGGCTGTTAATTATAGAAAAGCTATAATCACACACAGAGCCTGCTACATATAAAATTAAGCACCTGTTCAGAATGATTAGAGAGAAAAAGGACTAACTCTTAACATTGATTTTTTTTTTTTAAACTTGCATATTCTTGACTAATGGTTGTGACTGTTCTCCTTCTTAACAGCCTTGATGCTGAAACTAGATTAAACCAGGCAGATTCTTGTGTCCTGACCCCCACTAAAGGGAGTGTGTCACAGATTTCAGGCACCGGAAACCAGCTGAGGTTAAATCAAATGACAAACTCAAGTAGGGAGGCATGAGAACCTCCTGTTGGGTAACAACTTAAAAGGCCTGTTGAGCAATGCACAGGAACTCTGTGTCTGTGAGATTCAACCACTTGAACAGTAACAAGAGCTTAACACAACCCGTTCATCTAAAACCTAGATCTTTACATTCTCACTTCTGCTGTGTCTACCCCAAACTGCTGCTGCTGCTCTACACTGTCATGGCCAGCCTTAACAACACTCAAAACCAGTAACAACATCTTCATTCTCTCAGAGCATGCCTGCTGCATCAGCATCAAGCAGAAGAAGCTGCCATTTCATCCAAACATGGACACATCAAATGTTTTACACAGGAGTATCTGGTTAAATCCAGCTGTCCCCTCTTGAGAGAGTTCTGTGCACCAGTTTATCAGGAATCCTGAGTTTCATTTCAGTTTCCTCTGGTGAAGCTGGTTCAGAGTGACAGAAATTGCAGATCAACTGTCCCACTCCAGAGAGGAATGTCCCAACAACCCAATCCTAACTATAGTCCTTGTTGGCACTCAAGGAATACATGTAATAGCAGCCTATCTGCACAGGCAACCAACTGTGCTGCATCTGGCAACAGAAAGTTTAAGTTCCTATATTCAGCAGCCCTTATGACACAGAAAGAGATGTCTGGATGAAGTGAATCGATCCCACAGTTGTTCATTTGGCCGTCTTTGCTGTTAATAAGATGAGTAAATTCTCTAGAACTGATGAGAGATACAGTAATACACTATGTATATAATAATATACCTATGTAACAGTGATACACATATAAGATTCTTACAAGTTTTTATATTTTTCTGTACTTACAAATAAAATGGTCCCTTAATACTCAAAACTTGTACTGTGCTTTTCCTCACCAGGAATGCAGTGCATCACAAATGTTTACTGTAGTCTCAATCCCAGCAGGTTTCCAAGCCCTGCCTGGATAAAGCCCTGAGCAGCCTGGTCTGATCTGATTTGAACAGGAGATTGCACTAGTGACTCCCTGACCCTTCTAACCTGTGTTCTTCTACCAGTCTGTGAGTCCATGATGTGCTAGTGTATAAAGTAGAACAGGTCCAAAGCTGAGAATTAAAGATCTCATTTTAGCCTGTTTCTGCAATTCCATGTTTAGGGCACTCTTCTCAGAAGTGTGAGACTGCTCCAAACCCTCAGTTAGCACGATGGCTTTCCTGGGATGCCCTGCAGTGATGCAGCTTGGTATCACCTCTAAGGATATTCAGCAGAAGACTTCTCCTGAAGGGGGAGATTTTCTCACTCCCTTCCCCCCAGCCATATGGCCCTGCTGACTTCCTTACACCAGCAGGAGCAGCTGTCTGACCTCATGACAGGCCAGTTCAAGGAACCAAGAGGCAGGAAAATAAACCCTTAACAAAACTTCCTGCTTTCTGTCAGAATTACCCTGCATTACCACAAGGCCAAACAAACAACAAATGCAAGAAGATAAGAGCAGGTGAGAATGCACAGCCAGCATGAGAAGCAGGAATAGCAACTGCATCTTCCAGGAACTGTCAGCACTAAAACATTTAGCTGAAATGGCAGGATTTAATTCTCCCCTTGTACAGCACAGAAACCTGGATGCTAACCTGGTTTTATATAGTGCATGGGAGTTCACAACTGAACTACTAAAGCAATGCCCTTTAAACTTCTGCTAAATAAAGACTAATCAGTTAAACTAGTGAGGAAACTGAGATGCACTGTCTGTTTATATATAATTGACAGCAATCATAACATGAAGAAAACCATATCTCACTTTTAAAATGTGACAACATGTAGCAATTTAGGCTACAATATTCAGTATTTTATGCACATATTTTTCCAGTTTGGGCACAGTAGCTGGAAAAGCAGTATGCTTATGGTGGGATGTCTGCCTTTGTTTTGACATTAAAAAACAAGTGCATTCTTACATAATTAAAATAAAAGTTTTTATTCAGCTCATGATATTTCTGACTGGGTGTTCTATTTTTCCAAATACTTATTCCATGTACAGAAATGTAAACCATAAATACAATGTAAGAGCAGCAAAACAAAACACACCCCCTCAAAACAGAACCAGAAGAACTTTGTTCACTTCACTTCACTGTCCTTCCAAGGAATAGCTGTAATCAGTGTGACTGCCAAATCGATGCACAAAGTCTGAAAGGGAGAACACTGAGCCCCATCCCACTTCAGGATTCATACTGATGAAATCATCCAAGTTCATCTTGGAATCTAAAAAATGACCAGAAAAGGAAAATATTGAAGTTCCTGATGCAAGTTCTGTAGCACAAGTATACATCTTTCAAGAAAACATTCCAACCCCCTCTTCAATAGTTCAGTTCACTCCAGCAAGATTCTGCAAATTCTGTGGTACAGAAGCATCTATTTCCAGTCTCTGAAACATTGCTTTTGCCCTGATTCCCATCTCTGCCCATGGCAATAACCATAATACAGGATCAGTAAAAATCCAGTAATTAATTAGAAACTAGCATGTGTGGATAAGATTTTTCCCTACAACAGCAGCCTAGAAGGGTCAAGTAGTGCCAGAGAACTGGAGTGCAAGTAACAACCAACACAGGGAAGTGCAGTGCAGTCTTCCTGCATTCACACTAAAGGGATTACTCAAAAGCAGGGGAGATCCTATTCACACATTTAAGTTCCGAACCAAAGTCAATGAAGTCAACTCTTGCACTGACCACAGAAGAACAGGATCACACAGCAGTCACAACTGCAAGTTGCTCATTGTCTCTCAGAAGTGATTAACCCCTTGGCAAAACTACAGTTTGTTACTCTCCTGATTACAGTATTTGCTTTCCCTCCAGCCCTGAACTTTGTCCTTGCTGAACATGGGCCCACTGCACGACCAGAATATGCAGAGGGGAGGAGACATGACCTACCCCAGCCCCCAGCCTAGAGGGATGCTCAGGTGAAGAAGAGCACAAACCTAGGCTGGGGGCAAATATTTATTATTTGTGAATCCTGAATGACAGAATAAAGTCAGAGGGGGAGAAGTTTAACTGCCATAGTTTCAAGAGAAAAGTAACCGTGACAGCTCTTTGCCAGGATTTTAATCTGCTGTGACCCCTGCAGGAGAGGTAGTAACCATTCTGTCCCATTCATGGATCCCAGAGAGCTCACTGGAAAAGTGCTGGTGTGCAGTTTTGGGTTTAGGTGCCTTATACATAATTTTTCTGGAGCTGGCCTGGCACAAGCTTTGCTGACTCAGAACCATGCTGATCGTTGGTTCAGTTCTGATGACGAACATCTATGGGCTTGTTGTTTTATGCTCTCACTGATGATGTGCACAAATAAATCTTTTAAAATGCCCATTAAAAGAAAACTGGCAGAGAATTAGTTTAAGGAACAGAGTGGTAAAGCCAGATTTACTGTTAACACCTTTACCACTGTATTAAGTATTTATTTTATCATGGATGATTCATGTGTGCATTTAAGGATTAAGAATCAAACAAGAGGAAGCTCTAATGACTAAGGTTATAAAATCCAAAGGAGGGAATTTGCTTCAGCTGCAAAAAGCTTATGTAACTAGGCTTACCATTATGGACAGTGCAATCAAGAAAGGGAAGATGATGTTCAGGAACCCCAGACTCAGGAGTCCCAGGCATAATCCAGCCCCTTAAGGCCTCTGTTTGCACCATGTCTACACTACAGCATAGCTCTGTGATTTGACTAATCCCAGCTCTCATCCTTTCTGAGGTCTGGCCCCTAAATCTTTTCTTGTTAACATGTTTGAACTCTGCATATGGAAAATCCTTATGTCCAGCCAAGCATAGTCCTACTGCTGAACTGAGTCTGGCAGAACAGGGACAATTTCTGCCTGTGTGGGAATTTAAAATAGCACAAGCTCAGCAATTTGCTGCCATAGCTCAAGAACAAATTAGTAGTGGATAAAAGCTCTTGCTTGCTGGTAGACTGGTAAGTCTGTTTTCCAGTTTCAAACTTGTCTTTTCCTCCCACATGCTTTTTAACATTGATTGCTGGATATCACATACTTCAAGATATAACTTCATATACTTCAAGATTAAATAAATAAGTAATTCTCTGCTTTATGTGCATTGAGAAGAGTAAAGTAATTTCATAAAACTGTTCTGCGAATGGTAAAGCAGTCCAAAGCAGATTATTCCAGTAGTTACAAACACAGATGCTGTTCACAACTCCGAAGTTGCTATCACAATGCCTATAGGAAATGAAATTTTTTCTTAAATTCAGAAGGATTGTGGCAGAGCATAACACAGCCCGTAAGAGAAATGTAATTAAAAGATAATTGTTTTACCAAAGCAAACAAGTCTTTTCCTATGAAGAGCGATGGCCTAGGAACCTGTCGGTAGATGGCAGTGGAGCAGCACGGGAGTTCTGATCCGTACGGGAAAACTCAGTGAGACCTCTCCCGTTCTATTCGTGTAATAACAGCCTCTCTATGCTGCTCCTTCCTCTTGGGCTCTAGCTGAAGGCCGTGCATGTCGTTGTTAGACCTTATAGCTTTAGGTAACAGCTCGGCAAAAACGCATGAGAATACCACAAAGTCCTCTCCCGAAGCAGATGAAGAGTGACAAGCATCAGAATTTACAAAAGATACATATGGATGCTACAGCTGGCAAACAAAGATGATCTCTCCACAAAAGCAAGGAGCATTTGTTGTATTCTACAACAATCTCACAAGACCAATAGCAGCAAAATCTTTTTTTTTTTTTTTTAAGATTTACATTACACTTGCAGTTTTCCTGAGGTGCTGTGACTGTTACACTCCAGCTTCCATTTGCGCATGCTTAGAGCTCATCTTCCTCTTTGACCCAACACACTTTGTTACACACACCCCCCACAAATGAGACCTATCTGGCCCATTCTGGGGTTCCTGCATAATTTTATTTTTGCTTAAATGAAGTCTGACACTTTTACCTCGAGCAGGGATGAAATAAAAGGCCACACACTATCTCAGGCATTGTTAGCCATGATACTTGTGGGTTCTGCCAACAGCAGTTAGAAAGTGGCGTTTAAGCCAAGCCTTGGCTTGGCTCACAAACCTTGGACTAACTCATCCTAACAACAGCTGCCCAAGGGCTGCTAAAAGCAAGGAAGTCTGGAACAAAGCCTCCAGGATCAGTTCTGCTGGTGCCTAAAACCTTAGGGGCACCTAAAATACTTAGAAAGTTGGACTCTCCACAGACTTGTGTAGGTGTTTACAGTTCTTTTCAGATCCTCCTCCCTTGTCTGAGCAGGGAGATAAGTCAGAAGGACTCTTCCCACACTCAGCTGGGGGGGCAGCTGTCTCCACAGCTGAGATGTAACTGACTGTGCAAACCATCCTGGTTGATCTCAATGTAAAAACACAGCTCAACACTTTAAATTATCTTTTACAGAAAGTGGTGTGATTTCAATAAGCCACTCCAGGAATTTAAATACTTCTTAGTCGTGTCTTTATTCTATCTGACTTGATTCATTACTTCCACAAAAGCTTATGACAGACTGGAGTTTTATTCTCAAATGAGTGGAACAGAAGGTTCCCATGAAGTGCATAGGAGCTACTTGTATCCCTATCAGTGCCTTCCTTTTCACTTTCACTAGGATCCTGCCACCACTTCAGAGAGGAGGTATAGAAAGCAACTGCAGATATCTGCCTGGCCGTTGTCTAGCAGCTTTCCCCTTATATACATGTTTGATACACAGTGTCTCCACAATTTCTCAGCTGTCCTACTCATGGTCTTCAAAAAAAAAAAACCAAAAAACAACAACCCAAGTAAAACCCCATCATTATTGACTACCAGGGATTTTAATAATAATAAAAAGAAAAAAAAAGCTTTTACAAATCAATCCAGCAAGTGTGCTACCAAACACCTTGGGAGAACTGAAATTCAAACCAGTGCTTTTCAGTGTTAGAGCTGTTGCTAACACTTGTACATAAGCCATAGGACCATCTGTTCTGAGTAATTTTGAAATGCACTGTGCAAGCTGCATTTTACACAGGCTTGCAGTAAGGAGGGCTGATCTCATTCCGAGTCATAAACTAAGCTGAATCAGACCTCATTAATTTGTGGAAAGAAGATTTAAAAGAAAACCCCAGATTGGGCTCACCAGCTCTAGAATAATGAATCTGTTCATCAAATCTCATTATCTTAGTTTTTATTATTTGAACAAAATATCCTTTTTCTTTCAACAGGAAGTCCCTGGCAAACAGGTGGGACCAGGGGAATCTGCTGCAGCTCAGGTGTGTTTAGTCCAGCAGAGCTATTTGAGGACAGGGCAGGATGAGAAAGCACCGTGCAGCCAGTTGGGTTGGCCAGCTTCTCCTGGCATCCATGGCAGCAGAGCACAACAGAGGCCAGAGCAAGGCCAGTAAAAAACACAAAGGCCTAACTCTTGGAAACTGCTAAAGCAGAACCAGTTCCAAAAGGTTAATGCTTAGCATGTGAGTTCTGAGGAGATACTGAGGAGTCTGAGAGGAGCTTTTTTTGTTGTTGTTTTATTGGTTGGACTGGAATTGTTTGTCTTTTAGAAAAATGCTTTACAAAAAATCACCTTGTTCCACTTTCAATTTTTTTTAAGCATAGACTGGAATATATAATTCCATGTAAGCTTATTTTTGATGATTTATTTTGCAACCCCATGAACAGGACAAATGCAGTTAAAGATTTATCCCCTTTGAGTTATTAGTAGCAAAAAATTGCTCAATTTGTTAGAGATTCCTCAATTCAATTCCAAAAGGGTTTGGTAGCAGGGGAGGGCTGTAAGGGTGGCTTCTCTAGAAGCTTCCCCCATGTCCAACAGAGCCAATTCCAGCCAGCTCCAGGATGGACCCACCTCTGGCAAAGGCTGAGCCCATCAGTGATTGTCATAGTGCCTCTTCCTTTAAGAAATTTTTAAAAGTTATTGCACAGAAGTAACTTTGGCCAGAGAAGAGTAGGAGAAACAACTCTGCAGACACCAAGGTCAGTGAAGAATGAGGGGCAGGAGGTGCTCCAGGCAGCAGAGCAGATATTCCCCTGCAGCCCATGGTGAAGATCATGGTGAGGCAGCTGTGCCCCTGCAGCCCATGGAGGAGCCTCATGCAAGTGGATGCCTGAAAGGAGGCTGTGACCCCATGGGAAGCCCATGCTGGAGCAGGCTGCTGGCAAGGACCTGCACACCTACAGCTGGAGCAGGTTTGGTGGCAGGACTTGTGACCCCATGGGGAATCCATGCAGGAGCAGCCTGTTCCTGAAGGACTGCACCCTGTGGAAAGGAATCCACACTGGAGCAGCTCATGAAGATCTGCAGCCCATGGGGTGAAGTTCATGAAGAACTGCATGGGAAAAACTCTACACTGGCACAAGGGAAGGACTCCTCTCCCTGAGCAGCAGTGGCAGAAACAACCTGTGATGACAGAAACCCCCATTCCCCACTAAGGGGGGAAGGGGGAGGTAGAAATTTGGAATAAAGTTAAGACTGGTAAGGAGGAAAGGTGTTTTTAGGATTTGTTTTGCTCCTCTTTATCCTGCTCTGATTTTGATTGGTAACAAATACAACTAATTTCCCCAAGCTGAGTCTGTTTCATCCATGACAGTAATCAGTAAGTGATCTCTCCCTGTCCTTATCTTAACTCATTAGTTTTCATTATATTTTCTCTCCTCTGTACAGCTGAGGGTGAGTGATTGAGCAGCTTTGGTGGGCACCTGGCATCCAGGCAGGGTCAAACTGCAACAAACATCAAAGAAGACATATGGGAAAGAGAAGGAATATAAAAACCTTGCATCTTCTCAAAAGCTTAGGAACTTGACTACTCTAAATGAAAGCAAAAAAAAAAAAAAAAACAACCAAAACAAACCCACTGATAGAAATGTGCCTCACAAATAAATTATTAAAGCAATATGGGGTCAATTCTGTCAGCCATTATATTGCAGTCACCTCTAACATGAAATATGAAAGTAACTTAATCTAATGCAAACACAAATCAACATGGAAAGCAGAATGTTCTATCTAAATGAAACGGCAGGGAGAAAAACAGTTATCTGCAATGGAATTTGGCATGGACATGAACATTAATACCCCAGGCTCTTTTATGATAACAAAAGGTCTGCCACCCAGTTTTACATCAAATTAAAAATAAGGCAGCTTTGTGCCTGATAAAACTGTGCTGAGACATTACAGTTATACCCAGACTCCTCGCAGACTCACAGCACTGTGCACTTTGAAGCACACATCATTATTAAGTATCTCAAGAGAATACAAAGGGAAGACAAAAAAATTAAGCTGGAGGAACTGGTATTAAGTGAAAGAAAACTTGAACTAGACGTCCTAGATTGAAGGCAATCTAGTCCTGTTCTGACTCAGACCTTGAAGCTCCCTAATGAATGACATTTCACCTTCAGTGGGTGCAAAGTCAGTTTCTTTCAGCCAACTGACCAGGAGACCAGAGCACATCAGCATAAAGCTGGAATAATGTATCCATTGGAGCTCCTCAGCACAAAAAATAAACCAAACCAAAACATGGCCATACTGGAGTAAGCCCAGAAGAGAAAAATCAAGTTGTTTGGTGCAGGGCAACATTTTATTCAAGGAGAAGCTGAGAGAACTGGGTCTGTTCAGTCTTAAAAAGAGAAGATGAAGGGGAGACATTACTAGTGCCTACATCTACCTGATCAGAGGTAGGACAATGGAGCCAGTCTTCTTGGAGGAGCCTGGCAACAGGACAAGAAATGAAAAAAGCAAGTTGGAACACAGGAAATTCAGATTATATACTAGGATTTTTTATTCATTTTTTGTTTACCATGACAGCGGTCAAACACTGGAACACTGTCCAGAAAGATGGTGAAGTCACCATCCCTGAAGGTGTTCAAGACCAGACTGGACAGAGCCCTGAGGAATCCCTGTTTTGGGTACATGTTGAACTGGATGACCTCTGGATAGTTCATTCAGCATGGCAAAGTATAGAACAAAGAATGAAAGCATAAGAGGAAGTAAGAGCTACGTATCTTTCACTATCCACCAGCATCACAGAGACAATCTGGAGGCTGGCTGAGGCCTGTGGCTGCTGCTCACCAGTGAGGTAAAGCTCAGCCAAACAAGACAGGTAAGGGAAGAATTACAGGGTTTGCAGCTATGAAGTAATTTACTCCAGCTAGAGGCACATGTACATATCTGCAACTGTTTGAGTCATTCTGTAACTTACTACCTACAAGTAATGGTTTTTACTCTTTTGATTTGAATAGGACTGTTTTGCTTTCTTGGTCTGACCTCATCTATATTCCTCACACTTTCATTAGCTCTCAGCTATCAAAACAACAAGGTTTCTACAAGCAAGAAAGTTCTCAGCACATAAGAGGCTCCAGCTAACAGAGAACCATCCACTGTAGTTCAGGAATTCTATACTACCTACAGTACCTTTGCATAAAACTCTGCTGAAGATAATAATCAAGAGTTAGAATTCAAGGTGCTTCATTAACCTGGATTGTCTAGAAAACACATAAAGCCTCATAACAAAGATACATCTGTGTTCCTGCTCACTCTCATCATTCATTTCTACTCTTAAGTGAAACACCAAGCTTCCTTAGAAGCCAAAGCAAAGACTGGGAATTAATTTCCCAGCAACTTCAAACCACAATACACTTGGACCTAAAGATAAAACGTGTTTCTTTGACCCTGCCTTCTCTAACATAAACACATAGCAGTACTGCATTATTAAAAATCAACAAAACCAAACATGCAGAGCAGTAACATGAAAACTCTTTCAAACTCTTTCAAAGCAAAACTTCACCATGCTTTCCTTGGAAGAAAATGAGAGAACAAACAAACACACACATGGCGAATGTTAGTCAGCTTGCAAAACACATGATTAGAATAAGCTGAAGTGCTGTGTGGTAAGAATGCTTTAAGTAGCTCTATAGAATAGATGGCAAGTCTTTACTTCTCTCTCTGCCTGGCCCAGAGAATTACCTATGCTATCACTTAAAAGAGGCTTAAGACTTAGGGAAAAACTTGCCAGTGACTTAAAACATCCTGGAGTCAATTCACCTGGTAGAGAAACCTAAAACATTTCATGCAAGCAAAGCCACCACACTGAGCAGAGCCTGAAAACTTCCTCCTGCCAACATTACTCTGCCAGAATGGGATCTATGTGCTGGAGTGTGATATAATCAGTGTGTTAAAAACTTTGTGACCCCTAAGCAAGTTATTCGGCCTGTTTGTTTCAGTTCTCTGCTGTAACGAGAGAAGAATATTACTTACCTCTCACTCTTTGCTCAGTTTATGAAGATTAGTAATTAATGTTTGATAACAGTAAATGCCAGAGGGTATGTTAGACTATGTGTTCAAAGAAGAGTGCTTCATAGCCCTATTTTTTCCCATATGAAGTAGTAAGCTGACTGGACAAATGCTACAGAAGTTATTTCCCATGTGCATTCTGGACTATCTCATTTAGCACTGTAAGCAGCAAGAAGGAGTTCTGGGAGCTTACCTGCAGTTTCAATGCAAGGGTATGGAGGAGGAGGCTTCTGCCATTTCCCATCTGCATCCTTCATATGAGATCTGTCTGAAGCAAATGTCTTCAAGTACAAATCTGCTCGAATCATTCTGATCTTTCTAAATAGAAGTGCAAAATTGTGTCAAGAGATGCATGTACACAATACTGCATTAATCACTCAGAACAAGAACACTTTCCTCTCATCAAGGAGCACTAACACTGTTAAACACACAAACCAGCAATGTTGGGCCAAGTCATTAACGTGAAGCCACAGTAGGAAAAAAAAGAGCTTTTCATGCCTAAGGTAAAGAGCTTTAGGAAAGTAACACAGTGCATTTATTTTACTGGAGTATAGCAAAGAAACCTCTGTTACTATGCATACACAAAGAGAACTTCAACTTTGATTTCATGAAATAACATCCATAGTCTTTATATTTTTTGTTATCACCTGTGAAACTCTGGACGAAGACTGTCATCCAACCTAAAGGCCTCCACACTATACACATCAAAAGGACATGGAAATGGCAACACTGTGTCAAGATCATAAATGAAGTTTTGCTCCCCACTGGAAACATGAAGTAGAATAACATGATAGTCCTGGGAAGAAAGGTAATTGCCATTAGTTAAACAGCCATTAATGAGACACTGGCAAAGAGAGTGGAAAAAAAATATTCCTAAAAGCATAAGTTCAGATCCCTTTTTTAAAGACTTTCTGTCCTGGAATATTAAGCCTGTAACATTTCTGGCACCAGGACAGACATTTCCTAATGCCTGTCTTGCCCATCTGCTCTTCCAGAAACCTTGGTATTCTCCCCATTTCTTTGCAGCTTCCTTTGATTTAAGCCAAGACTTACTTAGCCAAGCTAAACTCAAGTGTATGCTACTCCTAAGAAAAGAGAAAATTTCTTTCATGTTCCACATCAAACCACAAAAGTTGTTTGGTTAAGCACTTTTTTCTTAGACCCAGTCATAAATAAAATCTCACAAGATACAATGACAGATCAGTATTAAAGTTACCTAGTGATCTCTTCTAATAAGAGATTTTGTACCTGTTGCAGTAACACGGTCTGTGAATTTGAGTGTCGAGTGTTCAGCTGCCAGAAGCACCTGAAAAACCAGCACACCACTGAAGAACCAGTGAACAGCTCAGGAGGACCACAGGAATAAGACAATTTCCTGTAGTAGCTCTGGAAGCTGGGAAAAAATATATGTGGCTACTCTACCACACTTTTTCAAGGCAACTATTTTATCAAGACATTTGGCTTATGCAGTGCAGTTTTATTCCTTAACTTGTAAGAAACACAGGTAGAGGTTTGGGGATGTTCAATGTTAAGTGTCAGGTATGTACACTGCTGTTTTCCAAAATTAAATTGAAGGTAGCCCTTAACAACTTACTTAAATTTACATTGGATCTACTCGCAAAAAGGGTTGAGCACTGTCTTTTGACATTTTCAATATTAGAACCACAAAGAGATTTGAATGAAAAAGATTTGGGCAAACTACTTTACCAGACCAATACACATACACAACTATATTCAACAGTATTTAGAAAAAACTGTTACAGAGTATAAGAAAAATTAACTTACAAGCTTTACACAACCTATGACCCACTCAAAAATTAAAGTTAAAAGACCTTTCAATCAATGCATTTTTATGAGAAATCCAGATTCTGCCATGGCCTTTCCTGACTCTGCTATTCCTTTTTAGGTCATCTCTGTAACACTTCAATCTTTTTTTAAACCAAACCTTTCTTTTTTATTTTTTTGTACTGTAAAGATACCAATATTTTGGAAGAGAGTGAATGATTCAGAAATCAGAAAACTTCAGAAATTTGCAGATTACTTTGAAGAATTTCAGAAACAGAAATTGTCAAAAGAAATAAGTTTGTTCTGAGCCAGATAACTGAAAGGACTCTACAATGATACCAAGGAATTCTGCATCAGCAATTACTGAACTACATTAATTAATCAAATGACACTTCAAGGCCACTGTTTATGGGTCAGTTTAACAGCTGACACCTGAATACATATATAGTTCATATTTTTCTATCATCTGGCAGGCCTACATAAATATTTTCATCCATCTACTTCCTACAAATAAAGCCATCTACCTTCAATTCTACAGAGCTGGCAGCCTCAATACCCAGATAATAATTTTCACAAATCTATTATGCATTCTTACTAATATTAAGACTTGGCACCTGTAGGTTTTAGTGACTGTCTCGCTAATAATTTATGATGGATGGTGCAAAGGAGCACCAGATTTAGGCTATTTATAAATCTGTTGTAAAAGAATTATAAATATTAATGCAAAACTATACAATGTATGAAGTTGGAAGGGACTTCAAGAGGTCATCTGGTTCAATATGTTGCTCAAGGAGACTCTTACAGCCAGCTGCCCAGGACTGTGTCTGGACAGCTTCTAAAAATCTCCAAGGATGGAGATTCCACAACCCCTCTGAGCAACCTGCTCCAGTGCTCCATCACCCTCTGAGTAAAAAAGTGTTCCTTTTAGTTTAGACGGAACAGTTTGTTACATGCCCATGTGTGATCCTGCAGCTATCAAAAACAGAGGCACACACTCAAAATTACTGAGAGCAATGAATGCCTTACCCACACAACAGGCTCATCTCCATGTCCAGATTTCTGCTTCCAAAGTGGAATCTGAAAGTTATAAGTGAACCTGAAGTGAATAAAATCTTTCAGATTAATTTCAGGTAAATTGGTTAGTTCTTGGCTAACCTATCAACTTCCTCAGCTTACATCTGTGCTGCAGTAAGAAATTTTTTTTCTTTTCTCTTTTCTCTCTCTTCTCTTTTTTCTTTTCTCTCTCAGGAGTATGAAATTGGAGATACTATTCTGGGCCACATTAGAATAAGCTGTCCAGAGAAGTGGTGGAATCACCATCCCCAGAAACATCCAAAAGACTTGGGGATGTGGTTTAGTGGTGAACACAATGCTGCTGGGTTAACAGCTGGACTTGATGGTCTTAGAGGTCTGCTCCAACCTTATGGTTATTAAAGGTTCAATGATTTTACAAAGATAACCATTCTCTTAAACTGACAGATTATAGACAGAATTACTCCCACAGCTCACAGGGACACCATGCCTCTTCCCACTGTCCTGAATGCAGTGGATAATTAAAAGATCTCATGTGGTGTGGTTGGCACACCTCTGAGCCAAAGTGAGCTACAAGACAGGTTTGGACTGCATCTGATCTGCAGGCTGGGCTAAAGGCTCACTCCCCAACAAACAGCCCACTCCCTGGGCTGTGGTTGAAATCGCTGGGACCATGTCTCACCTACACTGGGCTGCGGTCTGAAGGCCCGAGCCTCTCCATAGCTGACTCTGATCACATCCCATTGACTCACCATCCTCCTATCATTGGATATGAAAACAGCATAAAATTCTTCTAAAGGGTACCGATCCTGAATCCTGATGTAGTCACAGAGTTTCCAAACATTTTCTTCGCTGCAAAACACAAAATCGATTATTTATTTTGTTTTCCTCCAACTTCATTTCTCGTGACGAGAAACGAGCCCAGGAGAGATCAGCCCGCAGCCGCGCCATTCCCGCCCGTGGCTCCGGCTGTCCCGGCCCTTACGCTGCTGCGAGAGGCACCTGCCCGCCCTCAACCGCGTTCCCCTTACCCCAGCTCCCCTCACCCCCGTTCCCCCTACCAGTAGCAGCTGGTGTAGGTGCAGGCGGGACGGGGCGGCACCGCCGCCTCGTAGGCGGCCTCGGGCCGCGCCATGGCCGATCTGAGCGGGGGTGAGGGCGGCGCAGGGAGANCTCTCCGAGTTTTCGGCGCCAAACGTGCGCGGTTCGAAGGGCCGCAGCGCGCCGCGTGTCCTTCCGCCGCGCGGCCGGGAGTAGCGGCCGCAGGGAAGAGCGGAGCGGGAGGGAGCGCGGCGGAGGGATCTGCGCGGCGCGATCTGCGCGGCGCGCACGGCCGGCGGGCGCGGGTCCGCGTCCCCCCTCGCCATGGTGGTCCTGCGGAGCAGCGCCGCCCGCCCGCCTCGCATGGCCGCCCGCGACAGCCGCTGTCGCCGGCCTCCCTTCGACCTGCTGGACTCCAGTTCCGAGTTCATCTCCTTAGAGCCCCACTCCCTCAGGAGCCACCGCGTATGGACGCGCTCTGGGTCCGCCAGGGCTGCGGTATCCAGGGGGACCAGGAGAACCGAGGAGGCCGTGAGTGCCGGGGTGGGGGTGGGGTGAGCACGGCCTGGGGGACAGCACTGGGCCGTGGGCCCGGAGAGGCAGCGGGGGGAGCTGGTGCTGGCCGGGAGCTGCTGGGAGGAGCTGAGAAAGCGCTGGAGAGTGGTGTTCCGTGGAGGAAAGAAAGAGGGGAGAACCCCTGGATCAGTGTCTGGGGTAAGCGGCTGCGGGTGGGGGTGTGTGATGAAGCAGCCGGGCCCGCCCCCAGTTCCCGGCCGCCCCGCTGCTCAAGGCGGCTCGGCGCTGGTCCGGGGGCTCTGGCAGCGTGCTGAGAGCCGGTCCCATGGAAAAATAAACCTGCATCGCCTCTTGGTTTGGTGTGTTGTATGTCCTTCCCCGTCCCCATTTATTTTGGTTCAGCTTCTTATCTGAAAAAGTTATCTTAAAAACATCTTAGAGACCTTTTTGCTTTCGTTTCAGTAACGCTTATAGAGCGCTCTCTGTTTAGATGACAGAAATGCATCAAAACGGGCGCGACACCGGGACCATATGGGACCAATGAGTGCGTTCTGAGGTTGGCCCGAAGGGCCTGTTAATTCTCCTTAGTCAAGTGTATCCAAATAGTACTTTGGATGCTCTAAAAACAAAACTCTGTTTAGAAATTAGGGGTCGTTTGTACTTAATTAAAGTGCTTAACCTAAACTGGTGAAAATGTTACTTAAGCTTTCTGTAATCTTGATCTACCTTGCTAGAAGAGAGACAGATAACTTGCATAATGGTAAAGGATATTAAGTGGTCTGTGCTCTCTGCATCTCAGCATTGCGACTTCAATAACTGAACCATTTAACTTTGCACTGTTTTTAACACAGCCTCAAAAACTAAAACTTTTCTCTGCTATTTCCAAGTCAGGTTCTTCTCTGCAGGCAGTCCTGCATTTCTGTGACAAAGACAGACCAGATCCGACTCGGAAGTAGTCTGCTGTTCAGGGAAGCCCTGCCTGGGAGGGAGTGATGCTCCTCATAGACAATTTCCTTCCAGCAGAAGTCTTTCAGGAGTTTCAGTTGTATGGATTAGTTTTATATTTTTTGCCATTATATTTAAGACTACTGAACTAAGAAGGAAAAAATCCTTGGAGTGGTGGGGTTTTCCCCCCTTTAGAAAGAGTCATGGAATCTGCTTAAAGATCACTGCTTTGTTTTTGCAGTCTCCACTAGAAATGGTTTTCAGGGGCTGCAATCAGCCTTTGCATGGGAGGGAAGGCTGTGCAGCATTAGGCAGATAACACAGCTGGCATGTGTTGTCTGTGTGGAAAACAGGAATGAGGAAGCTAAATGTAAACTCATCCCTGAAACCAAAGCAGAATCATTGTTATGAAACTGGTTTATAAAGTTGTTCTTTGGTTTGGGCTTTTTTTTTTTCCTTCCTTTTTGTAGACCTTCCCCATGCTTTGAGCATGGAGTCATCACCTCATGTGAAGGATGCTGGGTTCTGCTGAATGTTCTAGCTGTAGAGTTAATGTAGAAGTACCCCTTCTGACAGAGATGATGGGAACTGGTGCTGGCTTCATGTTCAAGTCCTAATGCCTCTTTCCTATCTTATTGATATGCAAGGACTTGGTGGTGGCAGCTTTTGCTTTTTTTCCTGATATCAGCGTATGGTTTATCTTTAGTTATACAGCTCATTTCATCCATAGACAGTAAGAAGCATACAGCAGGAGTTCTAAGGTAAACCAACATCTGCTGGGTTTATTCTCTTACAGGTTTCCGGTCCTGGTAAGTTTCATGAGTGAGTTTCCCAGTGAGATCCAAAGTGGCTGCTATCCCTTTGGAAGCCATGTATCTCCAGGCCTATAACCCTAGTGTAATTCTCCAAGCTGAACAAGTTTGTTCTTGTGACCTATATTTGAGGACAGTGTGCTCCAGAGTTCCCTTTTTGTCTGGTCATCCTGACTGTATCAGAAACAGTGTGGCCAGCAAGACCAGGGCAGTGACTGTCTGCTGTGCTCAGCAATACTGAGGCCACACCTTGAATCCTGTGTCCAGTTCTGGTCTCTCAGGACAAGAAGGACATTGCGGTGTTGGAATGTGTCCTGAGAAAGACAACAGAGTTGGGGGAAGGTCTAGAAAGTAAATTATATGAGGGAGCTGGGGGTGTTTAGCCTGGAGAAAAGGAGACTCAGGGAAGACCTTATCACTCTACAACTACCTGAAAGGAGGTTGTAGGGGATCAGCCTCTTCTCTCAGGTAACCTGTGACAGGACAAGAGGACATAGCCTCCAGCTGCACCAGGGAAGGTTCAGGTTGGACATCAGAAAGAATTTTTTCACAAAAAGGATGGTTAAGTCTTGAAACAGGCTGCACAGGGAAGTGGGGAGTCACCACCCCTGGAACTGTTCAGGAAATGACTGGATGTGCCACTTAGTGCTGTCGTTTTGTTCACAAGAGAATGATCGTTCAAAGGTTGGACTCAGTCTTGGAGGTCTTTTCCAACCTTAATGACTCTATGAAAGTGAAGGTCCTGACTTCACTTCAGGAGATCCTGGCAAGCTCCTCTGCCAGCACCCTCTGTACCCTTGGGTGGGATCCCACTGGGGCCTGTAGAATTGTGGGTGTCCAAGTAGTGTAGCAGGTCATTGACCATTTCCTTCTGGATTATGGGGGCTTCGTTCTGCTCTCTGTCCCTTTCTGTGTACCATGAGGACTGCTGGTCTTACTGTTAAAAACTGAGGCAAAGTACCTCTGCCTTTTCCTCATCTGTTGTCATATGTTTGCCTGTACATCAAGTGAAGAATGGAGATTCTCTTTAGTTTTCCTTTTCTCGCTGATGTATTTGTAAAAATGTTTTGTGTTGTCTTTTACTAGAGTAGTCCGATTAAATTCTGTTTGGGCTTTGGCCCTTGTAATTTTTTCCCTGCATAACCTGCTGACATCCTTGTGGTCCTTCTTCACTCATCATCTCCATCAACGAGTGGAATTACCTCTTGGTAGCATTAGTGTGAAGAAGTAGAATAATCTGGTCTGTCTTTTGTCCTTTTCAGTGTGAGATTTAGTTTGGCATACTTGTAATGAGACCTTGGCTTGTAAATGGAACAAGCCCCTTCCTGTGGTTATCACAGCTTTCCTCATGTAGTAAAAGTCAGTAGCATCCTCCTTGCAGAAACACCAGCATGAGCAAAATGAACATCCATGAAGGAACTGTATCTTGAGTTCCCTTTGGTTTTCTGTGGATAAATGCCATCTTCCTGAAGGAGATCTTTTTATATCCCTCTGAATGCCATTGTAAATGGAACAGAGACAGGAGGAAAACTCTCCTAAAAAAAATTTAATCCCAGTACTAGGAATTTTTCTGTTGCATTAAAGATATGGAAATCTGGCAGAAAATGAACCCCTTTGGGTTTCAGCTGGTCCTCAGAGATCAGAGGAGCTGGGTGCAGCTGGGCCTAAGTTCTGGTTTTAGCCCATTGGACACCATCAGCCTGGCCGAGTTTAACGGGAACTTGCAGGACCCAGATTTGCAAATAGTGCAGGTAATTGAAGTGACAGGAAAGCAGACTCTGAATTGCTGGTGGTAAATGCACCAACTGCGGCGTTAATGTGGGCTGCTACAGAAGGAATAGTGACAGAGAGCTCTTCGTGATAGATCTAAGTAAATATTCCCAGGTCTGCTCCAAGACGTTTGGGAGGCACAAAGCTCACCTAAAAGTGTCTCTTCAGGGACAAGAAGTGTCACAGTCCATCAGCTGATCCAAAGCAAGCAGAGGAGCTTTCTCCTCTCACTATTGTTTTGTTCAGGTTTTTTGGTTGTTGTTGTTCTGGTGTTTTTTTCCCCAAACCCCTCCTTTTCTAGTATAATATTTGGCCTTTGCCAAAGGGGTGGAATAATTCAATTGCGTATTATAGGTGAGATTTTGGTTACTGGGGTCACTGAACCAAGTTTGAAATCAAAGATTTTGGGTTTTTTCTTTGAAATCTGGTGTGGTTTTTTTCATCAGAGCTACTTCTTGGTGCAGAAGTGGTTTGATGCTTACCTCCCATTAGTTGCAATGATCTTGAGTCAGGAGTGTAACAGACTAAACTTGATCAAATGAGGCAATGTGAGTGGTTCAGATAAATACATTCTTCCTTCTTTTCCTAGAAATTTTCATCTGACAACATTGAATGTTTCAATGGGCACTGTTTAAGATCGATGAGAAAAAATATGGCACCCTGTTCAGACTCGAGCTTTGACAAAAGCATGGAAATACTAAGTGAAAATGTCAATCGACACTTTTCAAGGTATTGTATTTTAGGTGTTCAATCTCTATTTAAGTATAGAATGATAAGCAAAAGTGAAAGCATGCACAGTGAGTCACATCATGATAAATCTACAGCTAAAAACCCACAAGGGAGTATGAGTATGTTAATATCAGTGCCAGTGTCTTAGAACTAGAATCACTCTTCTTAGTAAAAGTCTTCTGCTTCTACAAAAGGCATGTATCTGCTCCTGGGTCCTTTGAGATCTCTCCTCCACTTAGGTTACTGACATATTACCTGCCCTATTGGGATGTCAAGATGAGCAAGTTGGGAAATAATCTTTCCTTAGAGAACGACATGCATATGGTACACAGCAGATTTGGGATCCAAATCCTCCTTGGAGTCCACAGGCTTTTCTTTGCATGATATGGAGCACCAGATTAAAGCTCCCCAGTGCTCAGGGGGAGCTGCAATTCAATGTGACTCAATGCTTTTGTACAAAACTTTAATACAATTCTGGTCTTCTTTCTTCTTTCTTTATGTAGGCAGTTGGCAAAGCCAAAATCAGGCCCAAAAAAGGAAGACTATAAAGAAGGTAAGTAGTGATAACTCCTTAAGGTTCCTTTTTAGCTGGATTTCTGAGAAGGATTACACTCAGTCACTTTGTCCATTTAACTTGGCCCCAAAAGCTTCTGAACTCATCAGCCAAAATCACCTGAATTTGTGAGACAAAGACAGGAATTTCCACTGAGTTTTATAAAAAGAGGTAGGCAAATAGGACAAATAGGAGAAAATGCTGTTAAGTCCTTTCAGGCTTGGGAAGAATGCAGTGTGAATTCCTGAATTTTTAGGTGTTAGAGAATCTGTTCCTTAGCTCATGTTTTTTTGTGTTGGTGATTTTCTGGAGTCTGAAGAACTGGTTAACTTTACAGGTTAACTGTAATTCAGTTTTGCAAGTAGGAAGAGATATTGCAGTATTGTAACAAAAGTCAATTATAACATAATTCAGTCATGAGATGCACATTGGCATGGGGAAGGTGTCCCTGAGGTTGAGCATTTCACCTTGCAACTGACTTGCCGTGCTGAGTACACAAGCAGGCTTGGTGCCATAAAGCCACTTTGTGGCAGCTGAGAAAATCCTTCAGCTCCAGGCAGCATTGTGCCAAGCTACAGGCTGAATGTGGGAAGGGCCCCAAAATGCACTTTGTGTGTAGTAACTCCAGATCTACTTGGGTAACGTAAATTATTATTTACTGAACTCAAAGTTAGTTTTGTAGTTG
This sequence comes from Rhipidura dahli, assembly GCA_013399225.1. Taxonomy (NCBI): domain Eukaryota; kingdom Metazoa; phylum Chordata; class Aves; order Passeriformes; family Rhipiduridae; genus Rhipidura; species Rhipidura dahli. The sequence goes on along the minus strand of VXAC01005588.1, from coordinate 1,068,086 downwards.
GGGATGATGAGATCAAGCCTACCCGTGTTTAAACTATCGTGGTGATACATCTGTTACTCTCTCACTGACCTCTCTTAACAGTTTTAATGATAGTACAAGTAATGAACCATAGCAAAGGATGCTGACTGGTAAATATTGGGCAGATGTTTTTTAAAGCAAGCAAGCATTTTTGAGTTCTTTATATTTAGGGGTTTATCTTGAGGCATTTCTTGTCTTCTAGGGCTTTTGTGTCATGGTGCAGAAAATGAAAATGATGCATGCTTAGGCAGTGTACCAAAACTGTGCATCTTTAGAAGAGACCTCCCACATAAGCAATTTTTAGAAAAAACTATTAGATACAATTTTACATGAATGGAGGGAAAGCACCTTAGAGGTAGGCATTTGTTGTTTTCACTTTCCCAGGGAGAAGTAACTGGAATAAATTTGCCTCCTACATGGAACAAAAGCTGGGTGTTTGTTTTCTTCACATTGGTTTTCCAGTCTATGAAAAAGCTGCTATACAAATCAGACTTTGATATGTAGTTTAAGCATAAGTACTTTAAGTTGAATGCTGGGATCACAAAAATAACTTTCAATTCAGTATTTAAATTTAAAAAAACAGTTAAAGGCAGGAGGTTTTACATTTTGCTAGAGCAAGAGTGAATTAAAGGGACTGATACATTTCCCATCACAGAAATTTTTATGTATTATTGCATTTTAGTGTCCAGAACATTGAGGACCAGAGCTGATGCCAAAGCTGCAGAGCAAGCCCATGAAGAAAATGGGGATTTGGAGGTTCGTCGCAGCTGCAGACTTCGACGAAACCGTTACAGCACTACAAATGAATCTGTTTTGTTTGACAAACTTATAACAAAGTAAGGAGGTTTTTCTCATCATCTTGCAAAGCTACTACAATGAACCTTATTAGCAACCCTTTGTACTATGGCAAAATATGGCTAGGGACTTTCTTCTTTTCACAACAGGAAAAGTTATTGTTTTTCCAGGCAGCAAGAGCTATTTGCATTCACTGGTCAGGCTGAGACTTCCCTATGAGCTGCTAGATATGTGCTGTATCTGAGTGATTTGATGTTAGGAAGAAATTGTTTACTGTGAGGGTGCTGAGGCACTGGAATAGGTTGCCCAGAGTAGCTGTGGATGCCCAGTCCTTGGAAGTGTTCAAGGTCATGGTGGGACTTTGAGCAGCCTGGTCTGATATCTGTGGGCTGGTTGGTTTTATATGTTTTCTTATGAACCAAAACAATCAGTTTATGTTGTGACTTTCAGTAGATTTAACTTTAAACACTAAGGAAAATTGGATACTGGAAAAGTGAAGCAATCCTAGTATTTCTGCCTGTGGCTTAATTCCCTCTGTGGAGCCCAAACTGAAATTTGTTTTCTGAAAGGTTTGCAAAGTGTAACAGCAGTAAGATGTTGTGTCTAGCATAAGTAGTCACTGAAAAGCAACATGAAACTTTAACAGCAGTGTAGAGAAGAATAAGCAGTCTGTTGTCCGAAGAAGGCTGTGAACCAAGCGACTCAACGCTATCATGCACAGCAACCTAAGTGCTATGAAAAACTGCCATAATTTCTTTGTTACCTTACTATGATCTTCAGAATTCTTTTCTCCTACTAAAATAGTTGGGGTTTTTTTACTGCATTCAGCAAGAGGGGAAAATAAACCTGAAAACAGTGTATGTTTGCAAATCCTCAAACATTTGTTCTTAATTCGTTCTGTAAAAAAGTAAACATTTGACCTAATTTTTAAGTAGTGTTGAAAAATTTGGTTAAGTGTCATTGACTCTTGTGTTGTGCACCCCGTATTAAAATGTCGTGGTGATTATGTCTGCTGTTCTAAATGGGCTTTTTTTGTATCTGCTTATTTTTGATTTTATATGTCAAATTTGTATCTTAGTACTGCAGAAGCAGTCTTGCAAAAAATGGATGACATGGAGAAGATGCGTAGACGGCGAAGGATGGGAGACCTGGAGGAGTTCCACGACACAGAAGAAGTAGATACTAATTTATTTTGCTGTTTTTGTATAAGTAGGGTATTTCACATAGGGAAACTATTTCCCTTCCCCAAGAGGAACTCATGGTAGAATGATAGAGAGCAATCATATTTCCTCTGGTTTAGTTTTGCTTTATTAAATTAAGTTAGTCCACTGTCCTTTTGAATGGCAGTCACTTTGCTTTTTAAACCTCTTCATAGTCTGCTTTCACAGATTTTTTGTTTGGATCTGCATTCCTATTTTAGAGTGGAAACACTTGTTATTAATTTTATTAATCCTGGGTTCTAGCATGATATTCCTGTTCTCTTGCTGTACAATCATTAAATCTTCTGTGTGTATGAGGTGCCTTGATAATGATACTGTATAGGCACCAAATATACCCACAGGTTTTCTGCTTATTTATGACTGGTCTTTCGTGTTTCTTTTTTTTCTTTTAAGGAAAGCCTTGATACGGAAAGGACTGACGAAGAAATAGCTGATAATCAAGGTAGTGTTGTTGGATAACTCTGTTTTGTATTTTCTTGACTATGCTCCAGCTAAAAGCTTTGTCTTAAATAATTGAGATGGGATGAACTACTGGGTATTTTTCATCTATTAAAAAGAATCTGTGCTGCTACTAACATTACAAGCCACAGTCACAGACTCTAGGGCTGTACTGTAGCGAGCTCAGAACAGGTTTTCAGAGGAAAAAAGAGGTTGTTGTTTATCCAAAGCACTCACAACAGAAAAGGTTGTGGACAAGTGGGAATATATTTAAGTGTAATGCATTTAAAATTTCATATAATTTGCAACAGTACTTAAACAGTGTACCATAATGTTGCTGCACAGGGGGTTCCTCAGAAGAAAGTGAAGCCAAAGAAGATGATGGTGAAGACACTCGAAAGCGTTACTCCTTTCGGCAGAGGAAAACTGTTGAGCGTTATCAAGCTCCATTGCAAAGTAGGTTACAGGCACAACTTCTCTTAAGAACTAATTTTCTTGCAAGGAAGTGAGAGTGTTACAGGGTTTTTTTAGAATGAAAATGTATATACACATTCAACATTTATTTAAATATCTTACCTGCCATTTTCTTAAATGCATGTATCCTGTGCACATTCTATTTTTTGCCTTTTGGGATCCTTATTGTTGCTTTTCAATAAAGTACTACCTATGTATCCTTGAAAGACTAGTGATTAAACAGACATGATGATCTTACTCTTGTGGTTTTCAGTTCTTAAAAATCAGGTGTGTATGTTCTTGCTTTTATTGTGCACTGATTTTTAAAAAAACCTCTTCCCCTCCCACCCTTGAAACTTCCCTAGAACTTGGAGATGGGCAATACACATCCCGTTCTCTACCTCTTTTAGTATCCTGCTTTCTCTTGAACTTGTTTGTAACATTATTCTAATTATTTTTGCTTTCAACAGAACCAAGACAACGTAAGATGTATTTTCCTGACAGGTCTTCGCCTGTCAGACAGAGAGATTCATGCAAGGGAACTAACAGGTATGAGTTTGGTTAGTGATGGTTCTTTCTCAGTAGTGCTGTCAGTCACGTGACTGAATACTGCTTTCAAGGGTTTTTGGATTTTAGTGGCAAGTCAATGTTAACAGTATGGTTATTGCTGTGGTAGTCTGAGAGTATAAAGAAAGCAAATTTTGGGGGGAAGACCATCCTTTTCACTGGCCATTAGATTTTATTTGTAAATGCAGTTTTTGTGGTGGTGATGAGGGTTATAGCTGAGATTGTATAACTGAATTTGTTCTGGAATTGAAGGCAAATTCTCCCTCTGAAAATCTCAGACTGTTTTATCTTGAAGGATGCAAATTATTTTCTTAAAACTGAAGACAATTCACATAGAGAGAGAGCCTGTATGGAAGTTTTAAAGAATTTTTTATTTTTTAATTACTCAGATATTGATTCTGGTTTTTCTTTGGAATCAGTTTGAGCTTCTGTATGAAGCTATACTTAAAGCAAGAAAAGTGCTAAATGAAATTCTAAATTACAAATTGCAGTAGCAATGACAAATAGGTTTAGGATCCTGCAAGTGTTGAATGCCATTCCTTGCTAGATAGAAGCGTTTGTTTAGCATCCTTGAAAGCAGGCAATTATGAAAGGAGGAAGTTTTGAAACCAAATTTTGAAATTAAAAGGTTGATGTTTCACAGAGTGGGTATGTAATGCTAAGTGAAACTCGATTTGTCTGTGAGAGAGAGTGGACAAAGAGTAACTTGGTTAAGATATTTCTTTTTACACTGGTTAAACATTTTACCTTGCTTATAAAAATCAAATTTTGTGATCACGAGGAAAAATCACATAATGTACTTTAAAATCAGATTCACATGGAGTACAATTATCTGGAAACTTACTAGATCTCAAACTAAACTGGGATAGTGTTCACTTAAATCTTTATATTACTTAAGTGTTTATTTTGTTTTAACTGTTTGTTTGAATGTTTGCAGAGGGAGACACACAGACCCCAGCAGTGATTCCTCTTCCTCATCTGATGATGAAGAGGATTTTGAGAGGCAGAGGAAGAACAGGAATTTAAGAAGGTTAGTGCGACTGGAGAACAGGGGAGGAAGGAGTTTACTTGGGAGGACTTTATATCTTCCTAACTGTGAAATGTTACCATCTTCATCTTGTTCAGTTTCTAAATTCTGGCAACTGTATCTGTTGATACAACTGTTAACTGGACCCTCTACAGCTGGATTTTTAGAACTGGTTTTAATAAACAATTTGATTTCTAGGTGGGAAGGGTGGTTAGCAACACTTTGATAAAACTCCTTTATATAAAATTCTGCTGCTCCTGTGCTTTATGGTAGCTTATTCAGAAAGAAAACCACCGTAACAGAGAAAGTTATAAATAAAGGAAATGACGGAGATTTGGTTTCTTAACAAATGCTCTAGAAAAAGTGTTTTAGTAACAGTCTAACAAATGTGTTTTCAGCCTGATGTCTTTTTGACTAGTCTCCTGGCACACAGGTTCCAGAGGCTTTGGGAAGGACTGGCAGTGATAGGCAGTCTTTATAATCTTAATACCAACTGAAATAAGTATCCTCTTGGGCTGTTACTTTTTGAATATAGAAGTTTAAAGTATCTGAAAGATATCAGTGTGTTTGGAGGTCAGGAGAGGCAGTTTTCTTCCTCACATGAATCATTGTCAATCCATGGTCTGTACATAAGGAATAACTTGTTCTGAGCTTGTATTCCTATATATGCTCTGTTCACTGGCATGGATATTCATAAGTGCTAAGAGCTGTTAAAGTAATTAACTGAGTTTGATATATGGAGTGACCATTTTCCTTTCTTTACTCATGGACGCTAAACATAAAACAGCTGGAACAAATATTTAACAATTCAGGAAGTTTATATTCATTTGTAAGGTCTTCTGCATTCACTTGCTATTATTAGAAAATAAAAAATCCACATTATAAGTTAGAAAGCACCTTTCCTTTTCTCCTTAATTCAAATCAGGTCTCTTCCTGTCAACTTTCGGAAAAGTGATTTAAAGGGAGTTCACAAGGATCGCTTGAAAATCGGAGCAAGTCTGGCCGATGTTGATCCAGTGCAAATAGATTGTTCAGTGAGTATTTTTATGTCATTGTGTCAGTGAGACATTTTCAGTAATTATGAAAGATTTCAGTAATGTCCTGTCTACAATTACCTTGGCTTGTAGTTTGAAAACTTGAATGTTTCCTTTGTGCTGACATCTAATTTCTGATGAAACTTTATCAAGGTCGAAGCTTTAACATCTAAAATGTGTTCTATTGTCTTCATCTTTAGGTACGATTTGATGGTGTGGGTGGTCTTTCTGACCACATTTCAGCTTTAAAAGAGATGGTGGTTTTTCCATTGCTGTATCCAGAAGTCTTTGAGAGATTCAAAATTCAACCTCCAAGGTAAGGGATACTATTTAAAACTGTAAATTCTAATTTGCCTATTTTCAGGAAAGCACTCAGCTGAGGTATTGTTGTTTCCATGCTTCAGAATTTTAAGTGTTGATGGTTTGGGGGATTTTTAGCAGTAGGGAAAAAGTAATTTTTAAAAAATTGATAGAATCCAGCACACATGTAGGTTCAAAGATTTACAGTGTGGTGAGACTATGTTTTAAAAGTGTCTTGCCTTTCAAAAGGGGGAGGTAGAGTGGTTTTGAGTTCTACATGACTTGATCAGTTTGTAAGTGATAGTCAACTGCAGTTCTTTTTATTCAAGTCCAATTGTCTGTTCCACCAACTCTTTTTCAAGAGTTCCAGTATCAGTTTTACATTTGATTGGAGTTGTAACTAGAACCTTGCAGTGCTTGTTGTGCTTGGGCTAAAAAATGCATCTGTCCACTTTTTACACAGCTGAATGAGTTCTGTGTTATGAAATAAAGTTATTAGAGATTTAACTTTTAGATTTATATATTCTTGGTCATCAACACTCAGTCATGGTTTATTAAAACAGGACTTCAGATTCTTTGGTTTCTGTAACTATAAAAGTATTACAAACAATGAAGAGAGCTTTGTTTAGGAGAGAACAGTTGTATGATTCAGGGATGAGGGTGGTAACAGGTACTCACTTCTTTATGATATTTTTCTTACGTAAGTATTTTTTTCCTTTTTTAAAAAATTGCAGAGGCTGTCTATTCTATGGCCCACCAGGGACTGGAAAGACATTGGTTGCTCGTGCACTTGCTAATGAATGTAGCCAAGGTGACAGGAGAGTAGCCTTTTTTATGAGAAAAGGTGCTGACTGCCTCAGTAAATGGGTTGGGGAATCTGAACGACAGCTTCGTTTGCTATTTGATCAGGTACAGTTGAAATGTGCATTATGTTCTGAGTTGTAACTAACTTTCTGTGGTCAAGAACAACTCTCTTTTCATGTTTTGTCAACTCCTTCCACTGAAGTGGGATTGTCAGTGTTTCCTTTTTCAGTAGCATTTTTAGGGGCTTGAAGTCTTGAGATGCATTAGGAAAAAATAATGAAGCCGTCAAGACAACCTTGCAAAGTAACATGCACCCCCAACTCCTTGCCTCAGGAAAGAAAAATCCAAACAGCCACAAAAAGGTTTTCAAGAAGTGCTGACTTTTGGTCAGAGGGAAAAAAATGCAGGCTGAAAGCATGGTTATTTTTTAATCGGTAACAAAGTTTGCTTCCAGAACCTGTAATACAGTTAAGTCCTGGCTCTGTTCTTGATGGTTGCCAAATAGCTGTAAAAACCAGTGGTGTGATTAATTTCCTGTCACCCATCTCCGTGAGTTGACCTAGGCTACTGCCTTCTGTTACTCACGACACTTTACTACTTTAGATCAATGAGCAGAAATCCCTGATGCTCGTCTGAAAAATCTACTTCCAGTGACTTTGTAACCACAGTGTTTGTGCATTTCTCCTCCAAACAGTGGTGTTTTCCTGATGTCAATATTCCTGTGTTTTCACTGTAGGCCTACCAGATGCGACCTTCAATTATTTTCTTTGATGAGATCGATGGTCTTGCTCCTGTACGGTCCAGTAAACAAGACCAAGTTCATAGGTAGGGCATGTTTTGTATCAACATAGAAGCTGCTTGATCTTCATGAAAAAAAGACCACAACCTATTTAACTTGATGTGACACATTCATTTATCCTGAAAACAAGTAATTCAGTATTACTTAATTTCAGATTATCTTTAAAGAGTAATTTTAAAAATTCACTAAACTTGATAGTAGCACAAGGTCTGTGATACCTTATCTATTTTGTTATGCCTTAAAATGATTGGTCTTTTTCTAGTCAGCATTTTATCAATAAGAGCTTGTCCTTTTTGAGTGAGCATTAGTGATTATGTGGAACTGAAGAAAATTAACTAAACTGGTGAGTGAACACTGTATTCTTCTCTTAGCTCTGTTGTATCAACACTTCTGGCACTTATGGATGGCTTAGCCAGCAGAGGAGAGGTTGTGGTAATAGGAGCCACCAACAGACTGGATTCTATAGATCCTGCTTTACGAAGACCAGGACGCTTTGACCGAGAATTCCTCTTCAGCTTGCCAAACAAAGAGGTCAGAACTTCAGCTCAACCTGCACAGTGCTTACTGTGGCAGAGTCCATCTTTGTAAGAAACCCCTGCAGCACAGCAAGATTGTGGAGCAGTTGAAGTCTCCTCAGTGTTGTACTACTTGGACAAAAGAGGGCTCCCTGGAAAGACTGTGCTTACTGTGGAGGGCAGACCTGGCACTGAATATGTATCATTAAGCTGATTTTCCTAATCTAAGTAATAGGTGGTTAGTTCTCTAATTAGTTTTGGTTTCTCTGTGACCAGCAAAGAAAATGGAGTGCTGCTACTTACCAAAATGCTTTAGAATGACTGTATGAATTAGTTAAGAAGTACTGCTATAGCATTGTGAAATTGAAAGAAATGGTGTGCAGATAAGAATTCTTTATTGGTAACAAAAACTTTGATCCAGGCTGGTGCTGGAGCCATTTAAGTGTGTTAGGAACTGATGTTCTTACTGGTACTTAGTGATAGGGACTTGGACAAAAATTTGAAGTCACTGCACAGGTGCAGGGCTAGGGAAGCTTCTAGTTCAATGACAATAGGCAATAAAAAAAATTGTGAGGGGGGTAGTGGGCAAAACTGAAATACAGCTTTTGTTTTCTTTCTGGCTATCACTGATAGTTCTTTTTCTTAGCAGTTTTCGTAAAATGCTGGATTGTAGGCTAGTGAAAGTACACTAAACAGTGCATTTAACACAAACATGTTTCTTCAGTTTTTATCTGTTCCCAGGACAAGAACAGGAAGTGCCATGAAACAGATCTAAGACATGCTTCCTCACCATGGAAGAATTTTAGAAATCTGCTATAATTAGTCTGTGTACCATTAAATACTTCAGTGAAAGTCCTGCTAAGATCAGAGATGGGGATAGGCAACATTTGATGTTTTCTGGATGAGTGACAGTAATTTGAGTCATAATTGTTCTGCTTGGTAGTGACATTAGCAGTTGGGAATGGAGTGCTAGGACTGTTTTCCTTGCATGAGCTGGCAGAAGAGCAAATTTGATGAACTAATGAGTGTCATCATGAAATTTTGCTGAATATGAGAGAATTTTCTGCGAAAAATCTGTTTGCAGATAAGTTTGGGGTTTTTTACTGCAGTATTTTCTTCAGGGTCCCACTGTTGTGAAAACTGACTTTTAATGGAAGATGTAAATGCCTTTTATTTTATTGCAGCCCCCAGCAAGTGTTTAATATAACAAATTTAGAATTAAGAAATTTCCTGCTTGAAAAAACAGAGTATGTTATAAGACCTTTAAAATACCTCAGAGTTTAGCAGATAAGAAGAGTATTTTTAGTAGTGTGAGAGTTTGGGGGGTTTTGTGTTGTGGTTGTTTTAAGAGAAAATTAAGGGCAAACTAAAAAGCAAGTGTTTTGTTTTCAGGCAAGAAAAGAGATTTTCAAAATTCACACACGAGACTGGGCCCTGAAGCCATTGGACAAGTTTCTTGAAGAGCTGGCTGAGAAATGTGTTGGTGAGTTTGGAAACAGTGTCAGTTACTGCACATGACTTGAGTTGTGGGGAACCAGAATTTGTTCCAGGCAGTACACGAGCTCTTGTGCCTTGCTGTAGAGCGGGGCAATGAGGCATCTGGCATGTCTTGGGAGCAAACCAAGATAGATGCTGCTTTCAGTTTTCTTTTCTCAGAACACTGAATAGGTTTAAGCCATCTTTCCCAGGAGTAAAGTTTTTACTAGGAGGCTACTTCCTTAGTGCAGGATATCAGGCTGTGAGATACATAACAAAACTTCCCTGTAGAGCAGTAATTCTTTAAATTATCCCTTACCCTGTTAATTTTTGGCTGTATGCAAAGTCTTTCATTGTTGTACTTTAGAAATTTTGGTGACTTTGGTGTTGCCTAAGCCTGAGATAACATTTAATTCTTGTTTTGTTTATTAGGATACTGTGGTGCTGATATTAAAGCCTTATGTGCTGAAGCTGCTCTCTGTGCTTTGCGCCGCCGCTATCCTCAGATATATGAAAGGAGTGAGAAACTGCAGTTAGACATTGCTTCAATTAAAATAACAGCAAAGGATTTTGTCATGGCCATGCAGAAGACTGTTCCAGCTTCACAGAGGGCTGTGGCTTCACCTGGACGAGCACTGTCACCTATTTTAAAACCACTGTTAGAAAATACTTTGGAAAGAATTTTACAAGCCTTGCAGAGAGTATTTCCCCACGCAGAGCTTGCATTGAAGAAGGACCAACAACAAGGTATAACTGTAACATCCACTTATTTAAAATTCTGCCAAAGCAAAAGTTTCTGATATATGCAATAACACACACAAACCTCTCAGCCATGGCGACAGTTCAGGTTTATAATCTGCATGTGCATATGCATATCTGCTGGATGCAAGCTGTGACCGACTTGAAATATGCAGTGTTTTAGTAGTTGTACTTTAGGGCTTGGCTTCCATAGCATTAAGTGAGCTCCTGCTCCTGACTGCATCAGCCTTGCTCAGGTTTAATTTGTTAGTTGGTGAGAACAAGTAAAAATTGATACACTCTCTTGATTAATGGAGGCCTGTGAATAGTTACTTACCATGCTAATCTATGGAGAGTGTTCTCCCAGTATTGCTCCCAGTAGAGCTGGGATGGTTTGCATTGATAAAACAGAGGCAGAGACTCACCAACACAATGAAAGCATTGGGGCTGCAAGGTAAATAACTGCACCCACTCTCGGTTGTCCACCTCCCATTATCTTCTCCTTTTGTGATTTTGAGGAACCTTATTTAGAAGTTGTGTGGATCTTTATATTCTGACTGACTAGTTCTGGACAAATGGAAGTCTGTGGCCATCGCATTCACTTAATTTCCCCACATCTGGTGGGAGAACCTGTTCCAAAAAGCAGTGGCCTCATTCGGTTTTTCAGGTGTCTAGGAACTACAGAAGTTGTTCCTAATCCACTTTATTCTAAGGAAAAAAACCTTCCAAGTTTTTGTTTTTGCAAGAGAAACCTGGTGCAGTTCATGGGACATAGAGAGCTTTGTAGAGACTGTGCAATCTCCTTAGATCTGTGGTAGAATGAACTCTTCAGAAAATAGCATTCAGTGTGTGCCCTCAAACGAAATAGAGGAGAATGGTTTCCTGCACTGATTTTGAAGGTGTGTTAATGCAAGAGTGAGATTTGGACTATTCAGGAAAGTCAACAAAGCTCTCATTCTTAAATCCTATTTTAGGAAATGACGTTATTGACAGTGAAGAGGAATCACCATCAATCTTTGAAGAGACGCCAGATCATAAAATGCCTGCTCGTGAAAAGGCAGAATTCCTCACTTTAAACAGGTCTCATTTGTCCCCTTTATGTACATTTTTAAGATGGCTGGGTCTGTAAACTGTTCTGTTGTGAGGGGTGCTGGATGAAGGAATTGTGGGTGTGTGGGGTTTGATCAATATTTGCAGGAAATAAGTGTGAAGCTCCAGCTGGGTACTAACGTTCTAACCGAATGCACTGCCCTGACCCATCAAAGTGACAGGCCCAGCCATATTTGCCTAAGTTACAGTGGTCCACAGATTATTAGAACATGTTGATTTAATCCATGGTATTCCTTGAAAGATTCAAGACCCAAAAAAATGTGCCGTCTGCCCTTTTAGCTTAAAAAACCCTAAGGATTTGTGTAGCCATCTTTACTCCTTCTGCCTTCCAAGATTGTTAAACCAGAAATAAAATTGAGAAATGGCTTGTTAAAACACTGTGAGAAAAACTTAACCAATGTCTGCATTTTGTACCTTTAACTGACAGTGTTTGATAATCTTTCGATGTTTTATTGTGGAAGTTGTGTAAAACAAGAGCTGAAGCAGTAGATTATTGTTTTCACTGTTGGGTATCAGTTATTCTTCTCCCTTTCTATCGCTGTACTGTCCAGAAAATGTGACCTGAGCTTGATCTCTAGGATCTTGGACTTGGGCAAGTAAAGGCACAACAGCCTTGTGGTAGAAAAACCCACAAACCTCTTCTCAAGTGTGTTTCATGCTCATAAAACAAGATGATTAGGAAATTAATAGACAATTCAAAGATGAAACTGTAGAAGTACTTTAACCAGTCCAATTGTATGCTTCTTTCGATACAGCTAATGTGTTTCAATGCCCATGTTAATTTTTTTTCCTGGCCATGTTGGTTTGCTTCTTCTTTTACCACCATCTGCAGGCACTATGGCCAAATTTTAGCTAAACTTGGCAGGTGTAGTGAAAATGGTTGTGTACATGGAGCAAAGAGACCCAGATTGGTTTGTGCTTAAAAAAGAAAGAGTTGTTGTTCTGCCCCATATCAGGTTACTGACTAGTTGTGTGTGTATTTGGCTGGACAGTTTCTCTGAAGGATTAAGAGCTCTTATTTAATCCAGCTAAGGAATGGCAGACATGCTGGGGACTGGCAGGATTTCTTAGTGGAGACATGGTACCAGTTTTTGAGAAAACAGGCTTTGGTAGTCCTCCTGATCACAGACCAGCTTATTATTTGGTGGAACATGGAGCATATCTACAAAAAAAAAAAGCATATAGGAAAAAACTTCAACATCTGTGTGTGCCTATTAATCACTTGTTTTTAAACTTGTTTTCTTCTTACTGTTGTAGAAATCCTCGTTGCCAGCCAACATCTTTCAGGCCACGGTTCTTATTAGTTGAAGATCCAGGGTGTGGGCAGGCTTTTCATCTGGCACCTGCAGTAATCCATGCCCTGGAGAAGTTTCCCGTTTATACACTAGACCTGCCTGCTTTGTTTGTTAGCACCACATCCCCAGAAGAAACATGTGCTCAGGTATCTTTTTTCTCTTTAATCTGTTAGGACTCATGAATTTAATATAAACTGTATATAAACTAGTGAAATAAGCACAATTCATTGTTAATGGAGGAGGCCTGGTTGGAATATGCCGTTAATGCTGACTTCTGTCTGGAAATCCACTTTTCTCCTAGATGGAATGATACTGTATAAGGATGTTATACATAGTCATGTTTTCCATTTGAAAGAAAGCAGCGAGGGTGTTGCTAGCAGCTCAGGAAGATGGGAGGTGCTGCTAATAAAGCACTCTATGTAGGATACAGGACGTTTTCATTGCTTCTTAAGGTTCTGTGCTCTCAGTAGATGGCTCTGCATCAGCTTGATGGCATCATGCACTTTCTGAAGCCCTATTTTTTATTGTATTTGTAGGAGAGTCAAGGCTTGGGCGGAAGGGTTTCTTTTTTTACATGTACAGCTTGTAGTGCTGCAGTACATGCAGTAAAGGAATTAAAATTCATGTAACACTTAGATTTTTACACTGGTGTGCTTTCCATCACTAGGAAAATTAAATATAAGCCTATTAGTGCTGGTTTCTTCTTTTTTAGTTTTAGGCTGGGAATACATGTTGTTATTTGGCATCACTGTATTAAAATATTTTGACCTTTAGTAGCAGCATTTGATGGCTGTAGGAGTCAGGACAGACACATTCCATGGCTCATTTGTCACATAGGAGGAGCAGTTTTGCTTTTGTTATGTGATGGTTGCATCTGTGGACATGTAACTACCCTTTGTAGTCACTGCCTGGATATACCGTGTGTGCTTCCCACCTTTTGACAGCAACTCTCGGAATATTGTTAATCTGAGAGGGCACATGGAGAAATTTGTCACTTCCCTCTGGCAGTAGATGCATGTTGTCTCTTGTGATTGAGGTGCCATCTGTAAACAGTGGCTTGTGCACTTCCAAAGCATATCATCTGGTCTGATGGATCCTTTGGTAGTAAGAGGTTGTGATTTAACTCTTCAGGCAGACAAAAGAATGGTCACCTCTTAAAAATGTGCTTGAAATTATGAATTACAAGCAGGCTTCTCACATAGGTCTTTGTTTGTTGAGTCTGTGCTCTAGTCTGTGTTAGGTATGTGCCTGCTCTGAACTGAAATTGGTGTAGTTGCAGTTGTGTGGCAATTTCTCTAGGCTAATACATCTTGATGAAGAATTAGTCTTGTTTTTTCAGGCACACCACCAGATTGGCTGAGGCTCTTTAGAAGTTCTCTTACACCTAAATAGTTTTGAAATCAGGCAGTGATTCAAGTCTGTTTCTCTCTGTCTAGCCATGTCTGTGTTTGAGTCAAAGTGAAAATTTTACCTTATTGTTAAGGAGCAGCTCACGTATTGGTTTGTCTTGATGTTTTAGCTTAATGTACTCCTATTTCATAAGACAGTTTAACTGATACATAGGTATTTAGTATCCTGTTCTACAGGATGTAGTTTTCTTACCTGAGTTTAATTTTACCAGTTGATGCGAGAAGCTCAAAGAACAGCACCAAGCATCATTTATGTCCCACAAATCCCTTCATGGTGGGAGACTGTTGGACCTACGCTGAGATCTGTTTTTACAACACTACTGCAGAACATTCCAACGTTTGCTCCAGTTCTGCTCCTTGCAACAAGTGATGTGAAACATGGGGATCTCCCAGAAGAGGTATTCATAGATACTTCTTTTACTCTTCCTTTTTTGCTTATTAGTTTATAACTCCTTGAAGCTTGGAAATACTCTGCCAACAGAATTCATACTCTTATTATTTAGGCACCCAAGCCCAGTCTCTTAAAATTTTCTTAGACAAAACAATGCTGAAAGCTTTTCTCTAAAGTGTTTTCTGAGTAAAAAGATTGACTTCAACCCAACTGTTTCACCCTTCTCACACACTGATGCTTATTACACAGATGTACAAATTTGCTTCAGGTGATCATTTTGGTGTCTGCAAGATGGTGAGGTGTGTGCTTAGTGAAGAACATAAAGTGCTTGAGATGTAGATAGGAAAAAGATTGCTTTACTGAAAAGTGAAAGATGTTTTTACTGAAAAAGAAGTGGTCACACTGTTACTGATGGAATTTAATTTCAAATTTAAATAATTTCATTAATATTTCAGTTTCTTTTTACATCTAGGTGAAAACTTGACAAATTAGAAAGATAAGGTCCAACTTCCATTTAAGTAACTTGGAAATCAATTTTTAGTTGTATTCCTTAACAAAATTCAGTAAGACTACATGCTGAGCTTTCTAGACATTTTTGGTGGTACAAGTACCCCCCATCCCCTCAGGCTGCACTGGGATTTCAGACACAACATCAGAGGGTGTTAAAAGAAGGTGTTAAAAATGTGAATAAGTTGCTCTGATTATTTTGTCTTGGTAGCAAAAGTTTTTATGCTGTTAATAAATGCTTTCTAAAATATGGAATGAAATTACTTCCATACCTTTTGATAAAAGAGGTGGAAAAACAGAGTTCAACCTGGAAAATGCAACTTTAGACTCACTGAAATTATCAAAACCAAAATTTTCAAAGCCATCCTACCAAAAAGCTGACACTTGCATGTTGAACCTTGCCCAGTCCCTCTATAGCTGCCATCAAGATTAGAGCTAAAGAACAGAAAGGCAGGTAGATACAAAATAACTAGCCTCAGAGGTGGTGATTGTCACCTCTTTCTCAGTGGTTTTTCACGTTTTTTTCATGGAGCCTAAACTCTGGAAGGTATTAATCCTCAGAGCAGGTGTTTTAATTAGCCAGACTATGAAAATTTAGCCTTTTACAGCCAAGAAGATGACTTTGCATTTTCAGCTTGTCTTACCCAGATGAGTATTCAGTGTAGTTTAGAAAGGTATTCACCTTTTTGGAATAGAATATAAAAAATGTATGTAGTTTTATATCTGAAATATCTTTTCTGCTCATGCTTTAGACAAAAGCTTTGTTTAATAATGATCATGAAGAAGTTTTCAAAATCCAGTGGCCTACCTGTGCTGAAAGAAGAAGTTTTTTTGAGGACTTAGTTATGAAGCAAGCTGCTGAACCTCCTGCATCAAAAAACAACTCAGGTGAGGATATTCAAAATACAAAACTTGGTTAGCTGTAAGTTAACAGCTAAAATAGTGTTTCCTTTGGGGGTAATTATCTAGCAATTATTTTTCATATGCTTGTATTTGAGTACCGTCAATGAACTAAAATTTTCCCATTATTTTAAGCTCGGCGGCCATTGGAAGTTCTCCCTGTAGCACCACCACCTAAGCCCCGACAGCTGACAGAGGAAGAAATAAGACAACTGGAGGAGCAGGAAGAGGATACGTTACGTGAACTGAGGATTTATTTAAGGGATGTGACTCACAGACTTGTCATTGACAGACGTTTCAGGGCATTCACAAAGCCTGTTGACCCAGAGGAGGTAAATTAGTATTGATCTGAATTACCATTGTATCTATGTGTATTCACAATTTCTCTGTGTGTCTGTTCCTCAGTGTTAGTGTGTTCTTTCTAGGAAGGTTTATCTTTGTCTTTAGGATCATAGTATAATGAACTTCCAGGAAACAGGAAGTGAATTTTTGTTTTGCTTTTATTTTTTTGACTCTTTGGGGCACTCAGATGTCTGTTATTTGAGTGCTCGCTGGAGTCCCTGTGTTGCTTCTAAAACCTCTTTAAAACTTGAGACTGTTTCCATTAGAAGGGTCATCCAGCAAGGATCATGTAGTTCAAGTGCCAATTATATCAAATGCCAATACAGTTTGCTCATGAAAATGCTTTCTTATGTAGGTGTATTACAGAACTAAAAAGGAGAGATCTCTCTTTTTCTCTGTAATTATAAACAGTACTTCTTGGGCTGTTTTAATAAAGCCTAAAGTTCTTTAATTGTCTGTCAGTAGTTTCTGCAAGTTTCTTTCAAGTGGAAGCAGCAATTTGTCAGATATTCAGATTCTCTTCTCAGGGCGCTCCTTGGTATACGATGAACCGTAAAGGCTGTGTGGTTTTTTTCTTCCTCCCTTACTATTCTCATTTAATTCATTAGATACTTGTAAGCTGGGATACATACTTCCAAGTCAGCTGGAGATTTGAGATACCTTTGCTTTTCCACCTGTCTGCTGATTTATTTCCTTTCCTTCTAGTTTCTAGATGTGAATAATCTAAACTAACATAGATGTCATCAGGCTCCTTCTATTATCTGAGTAAAGAAATTGGTACCTCTGGGTCCAGTTGTCTCATTCTAGGTGCCTAGGACAGGTGCTTCAAAGGTGCAATTCCTGCAGCCTTTTTCTTGCTGCAAATAACAAAGAGAATCTCAGGTGACTTTACTGAGAAAGGTTTATTTGCTTTTATTTTCTGAAAGGAAGTGAAATGAGTCCCATTCTGGGTGCTGGTTCCCTTCTCTGCCCCACACATTTTTCTGACCTCCCTGCTTCTTTGTTTTTCCTTCTTCTAGTCTCTTCAAAGCCAGCTGAAATATCTGTTCTGTTTTCAAGAAACTAACTGTAATTTTTGCAGCTTTGGATGTGTTATATTGGGATTTTGAAGAAGTCCTTTATTTGACTTTATGAAAATAATTACTTTTGGTAGCTGCTATGTTGAATCTCTGAGCACGTGTATTTCCTTTGTAGGTACCTGATTACAATGCTGTTATTAAACAACCCATGGACCTCTCCACAGTGCTCTCCAAGATTGACATGCACCAGTACCCAACTGCAAGAGACTTTCTAAAAGACATTGATCTAATCTGTAGCAATGCTTTAGAGTACAACCCAGCTAAAGATCCTGGAGGTGAGGATGTGATTTTATCCCTAATTTGTAAAAATTTTAAATGCATAAGTTGACAGATGTCATCTATATACAGTAGATGTGGGATTAGATCATTTAAAAGATCCCCAGGGAGCATTTCTGGCCAGGTTGTGAGTATTGCAGCATCAAATAAACTATTTGGGCATGAAATTGTGATAGACAAGTTGACTGGAATTATTTTGCTTTCATAATTAATATTTCTGTTAGCGTGCTGAAAATATTGACTGAGATAACCTTTCAGAACCTACCTATGATACAAGCAAAAACATTCTAAGCAAACAAAATAAAGGATCTCATTGGGTGGTAGAAAGTACTCAATTCTGACTGAAATTTCAGATCGTCTCCTTAGGCACAGAGCCTGTGTTTTGAAAGATACTGCCTATTCCATAGTGAGGGAGGAAATGGATGAAGATTTTGAACAACGCTGCCAAGAAATCAAAGAATCTCGTAAGCAAAGAGGTACGTTTTTTGACACTAAGGATTTAAAGACCTGTCTCAGTAGTTGTAACCAGCCATGCAAGACACAATTCTTTGCTCTCTCTTCTTTATTGCAAGGTTCAGACTGCGCTTCCTCTTACTTCTGTGTAATGCCAAAGGGGGACTCTGTTCCTGGGTGTAAGAAAACAGACCCAAAGTGTAATGAAAAACTGAAGATGCCAGCAGGGCCTGTAGATGCCAGCACCCCCTGCCCTAAAGGCAAGTTGTGTTTTACTCAGACTTTCCTGGAGACTGTGCTAAAGTCTCTGTTCTTGTGACCTAACAGGTTCCTGTGATGCCTGGTTCTTCATGCTAGAGGCATTAAATTTTTTAATATGCTGCAAAACATGGGATAAATCCAGAGGTCATTCATTCAGTATGGTTGTAAAGTTCAAGTACAATGGCTGATTGATATTGTAAGACACTGCCCTTGGTGGCCCAACTGATACTTAATGACTCCTACATTGCTACCTCCTAAAGTCAAAAAAGTTGTACATGTCAGTTTCTGAATGCTTACCTAGTTTCGTTATATGTAATACTGTTTTCCCCTTCCCTGCCCTCAAACATTAAACTCTCTGCCACCTCTTATTGTCATTTCCAATTGAAGGGGAAAGGGTTAAAAAAAGGGGGGAGCAGTAATCATAGACATGTAAAGGAAAGATCATTATTTTTTCAGTTTTACCATGAAAAAGACATTAAAAAAGGGCCTTGGATCTTTCACGTAAAATACCTGACATAGTGTGACATGTCCTGGTCTTGCTGGTATGTCTGGGCGTTTTGCCACTGACTTGACCTGTAGGCCATGTGTGGTATCCATGAAATACACATGTGGGGTTGTCTGGAAGGCAAAATACCAAGTTTGTTTGGAACAAGGTTAACTGAATCACAAAGCTTGAGGTGTAAATCTCTATGGACAATTTTTTTCTCTAGCAAATACTCCCTTAAAAGTGTCTCTTCAGCTCTTCCCAACGTGTGTGCAACTTGAGAAGTTTACAGATTTGAGGGCTCATCTCCATATGCATCTCTGTTCACATATATTAGATCACTTATTAAGTCACCTAATAATCTTGCTTCACAGTAATACTTCCTATCTAAAGCAAGAATTTTGTGTTCACAACCTCTTGAAGCTGCTAGTTTTGTGAATTAAATTCTGTAGCTGGAATTTTTTAAATCTAGTAGCTAACTGACCCCATTAAATTGCAACTTTTTCTCTAGACGTGTCTAGGGAGATGGGCAGTGGTACTTGAGCTTGTTTGGTCATTTTCCTTGTCAGTAAAGAAAGAAGAGGATGCTTCTTGTTTTGGTAATGTTGTGGATGACTTTTGCTTGTATCTCTTTGTAGATAAGTCAAAAAGAAAACGCAGAAAGAATGGAGTGTCTTCAAGTATCACAGCAAAGAAGAGGAATGTTCAGTTCAATAAAGAAAATAAAATTCCTGAAGACGAAAATGAAGTAGAGAGTAATGAAGAGTCTAACACAGATTGCACTGAATTTGCATCCTCTCAGGACACTCCTATTGAAGAACATGAAAATGTACTTCAAGAACGACAGAAAAATGGAACAGAAAATGAAAGAGTTCTCCTTGTGGGTAAATCTCCTGGAAAAAAGAGAGAACATTCAGACCTAAGAGAGCAGAGTGAGATGCCAGATTGTCAAAAAGCTGGAACTTCTGAAGATGGAGATTCAAATGGTAAGTGAAAGATAAAACAGGTCATTTACCCCCTTTTTGTTCCAAAGGGGGGATACTCTACTTGCCAGGTTTTAGCTTTCTTGATTGCTGTTCTCTGTTGTCTTTCTCAAATCAGTGCACAGTGTTTCTTGCATAGTGGTGCTGCCCCTCAAGTTACGCCAGCCAAACTCATGTATTTCTGCAGCTGCTGGGTTTCTGATTCTGCAGCTTTTTTCAAATGGTACCTAACTGAAAAATAATAATTGGCTTTCTTTTATTGCATGAGGATCTTTCCAGCAATAAGAAGCATAAGTTAAAAAGTTGTACTTCAAGCAGTGTGCAAACAGGGTCATGTATGGAATAGAAAAGTTATGTCCTAGTGTTAGAGTGTAAGATGTGTTTTCCAACCTGAATTACTTTGGAATTTTACAGTGTGTTGATGATTCTTTTTTCCTGGTTTTACCCTGCTTTTTTGTCTAATGTTGGGTTTTTTTGTCCAAGTTTCTAGTTTTTATGGAGCAGTGATTTTTGCCAGAAAGGCAGTGAAAGTGTCAAGCATTTATCAGTGAAGAATGGTAACAGTTCTCTCTGTTGTTGCAGAGAAGTTCTCTTTTTCAAGTATAGGATACTTCACTCGTACTGTATTCCAGAGGAAGAGAAATCCTGACTTAAGAAATGTCATTCCAGATTTGTGGGTACACCGTATGACTCGTGCGAGATCTTCTCAGGTGGAAGAGAAGCAGCTGGGATGTGTTGGGAAGGCCATGAAAATTAGCACACAGAGAGTGTTTGTGGATTACTGTGAGCTCAAAGTGAGTTTAAATTTTAATTTTGTTAATACCAAAGTGGGACCTTTTTTTGCTACATACAGAGTTGTAAATTAAGTCAGTTGTTAACCAATGCCAATTCAGACAATTTAGGAGAGAGGTACATAGCTTGTGAAATAATTCAATCTGTAATGGACTATGACTGTTGTTTCCACAGCTGGTGTAGATTGCTGTTCTTGCTTTTGGTGAACTAGATTTTAGGAGACTGTATTCTCTCCTAATCTTTAATGTAAAAGGGCTTGTCAGATTTTAAAATAGCCCGCTGACAAACTGCTACTGCTGTTGGTTATTAGTGTCTTGGCAGTCTTTATGATGGACTGGGGAGTTGTTTTGGTTTGCTCTTTGCATGTTTTCATTTATTAGGAACTGGAAGAGTACCTTGATTTTTAGCAGAGATGACTTTTAAGTTAACAGGTTGACTTAAAGGTCTGTGTATTTTATCCTTTAGTATTTCATCCTTTATCTAATACCTGCTCTTCTCAAATGCTTTCAAAATCCAGTGATAGAATATTGCATTCATATAGGTACAGTATTGCAAGGTTTCTCCAGTCCCCTCTAGGAGACTGGAAAACTGTCTGTTACCCTAGCATACAGTTGGAGAAAGGGTCAGAAATGTGCCTAGCTGCAGGGGGTAAAAGAAGTTCCTTTCCATGAATTGGAGAGGGTAGAAGGACCTGGCCTTCTTCAGGAGATGTTGCAATGAGGAGAATTCAGGAAATTGCCAGGCTGAGGTCCTGGAGGTGGGTCAAACCAGAGGGGGCTGCTGTTTACCTGCCATGATTAGAAATGGAGTGAGAAGAGAGAAATTAACTTTACAACAGGCTTCCTAAGCAGGCAAATTTCTTGGGGTTTTGTTCACAGAATGATGAATATCCTGAATTGGAAGGGACCTACAGGGATGGAGTCCAGCTCCTGGCCCTGCACAGGGCACCCTCAACAATCCTGCCATGTGCTTGAGAGCATTGTCTAAATGTTTCTTGAACTCTGTCAAGCTTGGTGCTGTGGCCGTTTTCCTGGGGAGCCTGTTCTACTGCCTGACCACCCTCTGGGTGAAGAACTGCTTTCCTATATCCAACCTAAATTCCCTGACACAGCTTCATGCTGTTCCCCCAGGTCCTGTCAGTGGTCTGCAGTGAGCAGAGATGGATCCCGCCTGCCCCTCCACTTCCCCTTGCAAGGAAGCTATTGTTCATGTCTGCCTGTTTAGAGGACCCACATAGGTTTCTCTAGAGTCAGGGTGCCAACATCCTGTGCTCTGAAGGTACTGCCCACTGGAGAAAGTGGTACAGTAAAGCCCTTACAGATGTTTCAGCTGTGAGGTTAGCGCTACAGTCATGAAATGCATCTTTTAGAAAACTTGATTCCTTAACATGGGTGCCACCAGAACTTGCTGCTTCTGTCAGCTTCTTTGGAACTCACTTGCAGACAATAAGCTGGGTGAACCTCCAAACTGTAGCTGCTTGGTTTTGTTTTGGCTGGGTTTTTTGTTTAGGGTATTGGGTTTTTTCATTTATTTGCTTGGTAATAGGCCTAGAAGTTGATGGACACATACAAGAGTGTGCAGTCACTTACGTCGTAGCAATTTAAAGGTTTCACACAGCAAGCTGGCCATACACCTGTGCCATGTCCTACCTTTTCTGTTTGCAACTTATCTTGTGCTATTCTGAACTCCGATTTCCATTTTTTTTCTTCAGCAACTGTTGCATTCTATTGCCGTGGTAACTGAGAACGTCAGTATATTTCGCATGGAAAAACTATATGCTGTCCTTAGCCAGTGCATTTACCAACATCGGGAAGATGGTGACAAAAACGAATTAGTGAAGGTAACTTTTTTTGTCTTGTAGCACTTTCTGTCACTGTTACAGGTGTGTGTTATGTGTATTTATGTGTGCCCTGTGAACATCATGGTTATTTAGTATTACTCACTGCTGCTTAGTTGCCTGTGTTATAAGATTTGTTCATTACAGTCTGGAAGACATTTATCCATATTGCAAAACCATTGTTGCATTTGGCTTAGTTGTTGGCAGTTTCAGCAGGAAAAGGCTTGAAGATGATGGCTTTCCCCCCAGAGCCCTCTTAAAGCAGTTAACCTCAGTCTGTCACTACTCCAGCTCCAGAACCTTTTCAGTGCTGGGGGGCTGTGAAAGAAGGGCGCTTTTCTCAGTCTGTTACTTCCTCATTCTCCTCTTGTGGGCAGTCACCCATGGTAACACTTGCATGGTAGTCATTTCATTCTTGAAAAGAAAGGAGGTATGAGGCATAACAAGAATAAGGCACTTTAGCCTCACCAGACTTTCTTTTTAACTAGCATGGCTCAAGCATCTTTAATTTCATATATGGAGAGCTTCCTGCCTATGAAGGTTTAATGCTAACTAGTTAAATTCTGTAAATATCTTCCTCTAAGAGAGGATTTCCAATTTGTCAGAACCTGGCACAGGAGCCCATTTTCTCAGTGTGACATTGCCAGTGTTGAGTTGATTTATATAGGTTGGATACTCAGTCTTCAGTGTCAAGGTCCTTGAATCCATTTGTCTTTCAGGTAATCACGCTTAAGAGTAGATAAAATTCTTTATGTGTCTCGGTTTTCCTTAAAAAACCCAGGGTCTGGCTTTTCTCTTCTGTTGGGTCCTGGTCATCTTGATCTCTTCTTCCACATCTGAAAAAGAGTCAGATCAGATGCTCTTGCTCTGACTGTGCAACAGTGAAGATTATTTGGATTCTGGGATGCCATTCCTGAAAAACGTACCCTTCTCTCATCTATCATAATAACATGTTGTAGCATGAGAAGGGATTTGTTTGTTATCTTCGGGTTTGTGAGCTTTTGTGACAGAACTTGATTTCTTTGTTTGTTTTCTATTTCTTTGAGCTCTAGCCAAAGAATATCAGAGGGACTATTCAGAGGGACTGCACAAGTCAGTCCAGGAGTAAGTTCTACTGTATGAAGACAGAGACTTTAACAAGTATTTATTCAGAGTGCAGAAAAGAACAGTTCAGCTTTTCATTGTGACTCTTCAGGAACTGTCTCCTCTCTAACTGTTGAAAGCACCATTGATAGACATCCACAGTCTCTTGATACAGGTCCCTGCAGTCTTTCTAGCCTACTCTCTATTTTGGGTGCATAAGGATGTGTTGGAGTCAGTGAGTACAGAACAGTGATGGTGATAGCACATGTATTAGCTAGATCATTACTAACAATTGCATGCACAGATTCTTGCTTCTTTTGATGAAGAAATAAACAGGGTTCTTAAGTTTGTATTCACACTGGCTTCTCATTTGTCTTTTTTTCTTCTTAGGCAATGAAGAAAGAAATTACAGCCTTCAGTTATCCATGATACTTGATTTCAGCATAATTGACACACTCTAATGTTTTCTTCTTATTCCATGCTGTTTTTTCTTTGCATAGTTCAATAAATACAAGGTCTACATATATATTTATACAAATATATCTTAAAATTTATTAAGAAAGGTCAAATAAAGTCATTTAATGACTTGTATTTGATATTTCCCTTCTAGATATGTATACTTTAATGTGACATACTGCTGTGATTGCCTTTGGCACTCAGCAGATCTGAATAGATCATTTCAGTACCTCTCTTTAAAAGGAAACCTAACTTGAAACAAAGCAAGATTTACTACTGTAACTTTCTAAGGTAAAGTTTAATTATGCTTGCAACAATGACAATCTTAATACTGGAGAAAAACATTTTAATGCAAATTGTTAGTTCATCAGATGGCTTGTAGTTGAACTCAGTTGTAAATAGTTTTCTAGTTACCTGGGGAGAATTATATCTGATTATTACATAAAAGTAAATATATAGTTGGCGATAAATATATTGAAGTTAAAGCAAAGCAGTACCCTGTTTTAAAGAAGTATTTCTCTTCAAACCCGAAGAGAGAATTTATCTATTAATTTGATAGTTATTTTTGAAAAAAGAGAATAAGACGAATGTTAACTATATGAGAATGAAAGTTTATATAAATTGTGATAAAATACGTGGCATGACCTTTTGCTCTTCTGTCACCTCACACACACGTGTGGCAATACTCAATGCCGAACTGTGCAATCCCTCTTTGTGTGTGTTTGGTTTCTTACCTCTGTCAGTAGTGTTCTTTTTTTGTGTCCTTCTACTGTGTTTGTTCAAACAGTGGTGTGCTATGCCGATTTTTTTTTTTCTGTACTGTTTGGTGGGTATTAATAAAAAATTCATTTTAATGGTGAGTTGTCTGCTCTATTTTAATCACAGAACAATTTTGGTCATTAATACTCTTGCACTTGAGACACCAGCACAAATACTGTGATTTTAAAAAAAGAACTGCATGTGATCAACTTCTTCTCCACTTAAGAGTATGGATTATACAGCAAAGCCAGGCCCAGGAGAAAAAAAATATTGAAAATTTACATTGTAATGTAATTTATGACATTGGAATTGTAATAAATGCAATATGTCCTTAATCTCCTCCTTTGCTGCCATCACCAATTTTAATGTGACTGGGGGCAGGCAGCTTGCTGTGTGCATCCCCTAAGAGCACTGTTTGGATAACTGGAGTGACAGTGTGAAATTAAGGAACCAGAGCCCTTCCTGGGACCTTCTGTTTTCAGCAAATGTCTTCCTGTTTCTAGTCTCGACAGGATGCTGTACCTAGGAAGACTTTTAAAAATGTTTCCAAGTGTGTAAATCTTCTCTGACCACCTGTGAACAGTTAAGAGTTACCAGACATCACATCTTTCTTTTTTCTTTCTCAGGGAAACCGTCTGACCCAAAAGAGCCACACACTAATGAGAAAAACAGTATATGGAAACGTTTTCGAGAAGTGTGCAGTGAGCGTTAAACCCAAATATTGGTTAAAATTTTTTATATGTACTAAAGGGAGAGAGATCTCCTTTCTCCAAGTTCTCTTACTGACAAAAAAAACCCCAACAAACCAAGGGCTGGGCAGTGTCTTTTTCTTCAGAGCCACTACTTCTGTGTTCAGTCGCCGTGGTTTGGGTCTCGGTACCCCGCGGCCGTGTTCTCCCTCGGCGCCAACTCAGGGCTGGAGTGGCAGGATAACCCTTCCCGGGCTGGGGACGACACTGTGCCTACGGGCCCGTCCCGGGCACGGCGGGAGGGCCGAGCGCGGAGCCGAAGTTTGCCAGCGAAGGAGCGACTGCGGGGCCGCGGCTGCCGCCCGGGAGCTCCGACCCCGCCGCCCCCGCTCCTCCCCGCCCGGCCGAGGAGCCGCCGGTGTCCCCGGGTTGCGGCGCTGCGGTGCCGGGGCAGCCCCCGCGCCCGGTGTCCGCCGCCTGAC